>JARVZY010000213.1:0-63896 GCA_030686995.1 Artemisia argyi | reverse complement strand
ATTTTTTTTTTAGTTTTTGGTTACTAAGTAGAAGAATAGTTAGCATTTCTTGTCTTTTGACTTTTATAAGTCAAAATTTTACTTGGAATGAAATTTCTTTCTACTTACTTTTGTGCATTGTTGGTTGATCAATGTTGTGTTGTCATTGTGGTTGCATTGTGTGTGGTAACTACAAGCTTAACTATATATATCACCAACTAACCATTTTTTTTTGTAGGTCTCAAAATCCATGTTTCCCATATTGGTACTCCATTTAGGGGGAGTATTGACCAAGGGGGAGCATGGCGATTATTCCGCTTCGCTACTCTACTTTTTGTTTCGACAATAAGGGGGAGAAATATATTAAACCTTCAATACTTGATGTGCTTTTCATCTCTTAAGTAAAACAAGGTTAATATAATTTTTTTTAAGTCTTAAAAACCAAGATTTTGTGTGTTACTTAAAAACAAAGTTTATGTTTTGTCATCAACAAAAAGGGGGAGATTGTTAATACAAATATCGCCTAAAAACGTTATTTATATTTTACGATCTTCGCTAAGTTTTGTTAACGACAAAATGTAAACTTTAGTTTTAAGCAAAACATATTCTTAGTTTTTAAGACTTGCATAAACAAGACTTTTGCTACATTTTACATTTCATAAAACATAACACAAGTTTATTTCTTAAATTAGAAATAGTCACATCACATTTATGGCAAGTTTTGTCATTATGTATTTATGGCAAGTTATGTGTTTGACTTGCTTTCATGTTGCTTGCAAGTATCATGTTTGACTTACTTTAAGTGATGTGACATTGTTTGGTTGATAGAAGTTATGAGACAAGACCTTGTTTGGTTTGAAGAGTAATTGCAAAAACCTACTGCAGACCCGGCGGTACCCTGGGGGTACACGGGCGGAACCCATTTGAGGGTTCCGCCTGATCCGCCGAGCACACAGTTTGTTGTGCTATAAATACCAAGCCATAACTTGATTTTTGGCCAACCTCTTGAGATCATTTTTTACACACACACTCATCTTTCTTTCTAACATCTTAACATTGTAAATGTGAAGTTTCCTTTTGTAGCAAAGAAGCTCACAAGGTCGTCTAAAGTTACAAGTTTCCAACACAACGTTGCAAGACTTGGTAGCTTAGTATTGTGTAAACTCTTGTTGTTTACGCGTCATTTGTTTGTGTATATTCTGAAGTGAGTGGTTAGTATTTTAGTCCTCAAAATACAAAGAGTGTTGGGAGTTGTTGTACCCTAGTAAAAGAACTAAACGGGAGTGGTTGTGCCCTTGTAAAAGAACTCGACATTTAGCTTTGTGTCGGTAAAAGTATAAGCGACGTGTAAGGTTTTCTCCACCGGTGAAAGGAGCTTGTTGACTAGTGAAAGAAACTCTCGAGTTGGATACTCGGGGCGTGGACGTAGGGCAAGGAAAAAGAGTCCTTGTAGCCGAACCACGATAAATACTCGTGTTGTGGTTTGATCGTTTCTTTCCTTTACTTGCATGTTATATATATTGTGTTTGTGCATATATCTTTGATCAAACGGAAAGTTTCAAAGCTAACTAAACAAGTTAAAAAGCTTTTAAAACACTAAAACTATTCAACCCCCCTTCTAGTTTTCCACAATACCATCATCCCCACTCTCACTGTCACTTTCAACAACCATTGTAGCTTTTCCTTTACTAGCAGTGTCATTATGATCAACCAGTACAGCTTTTCCTTTACCAGCATCTAAAATGGCCTTCTCCCTACCTTTTTGTTCATTTATAACTATGCCTTTACCCCTATTAACCACAGGCTCTTCTTCAGCCTCCTTCTCAGCCCAACTCTCCATTTCTTCCTGTGTAAACACATTGCAATACCTCCTCTCAGGTGTTGCTCTTTTCCTAGAGGTCCCATCACTTAATGTACTAGGGTCAAGCTCAGCCAAATACTCTATCAAGTCAATATTACTGATGAGGCGAAAAATGATCCGTTTTTAGGGGGTCATTTAAGCCCGAATCCGACTTTATTTGATCAAATATTGCCCTAAATCGTTCCTTTTGTGATTTTAGGTGTTTGGAGAGTGAATTCTGGAAAAGAAGCCATTTTGGACGTTTTTGGAGCATAAAAGTGAAGAAAACGGCAAAGTACCAAAATTCCATGCTGAAGATACAAGGTGACGGCGTCAAGACCACCATCTTGACGGCGTCAGACATGAAGAATTAAACACCGTAGGTGGTGACGGCGTCAGAAGGCTTCATGACGGCGTCAAAGTGGCAAGAATAAAATACCGTGGGTGGTGACGGCGTCACATAGGCCGTCATAAGTGGATCAAGGCCGTCCGAGGAAGTATTTGGCGGCGAGGTGACGTCGTCACAAGTTACTCTTGACGCCGTCAGCCTACTTTTCCTATATATAGTTTTCTAGTTTTTTCATTAAAAGAGAGAGAAGTTTTGGTGAAACCCTAAAGACGATTTTGGTGACTCTTTTACAGGTTTTTCAAGGGTTCCAAACCCTTGAGACCTTGCATTGTAATTGAGATAAGTATACTTTCAATTCAATCAATATGTCTATGTGTTGGTTGTTTATCTCTTGTTCTTGTCTCAATTCTATTATGCTAGGCTAGATCTCTTTTGTGTTTGCTTAGATCTAATGAAACCTAGATATTGATTATGTGTTGATTACTTGTCTATTCTTGTTTTGAATGAATGATTTATATGTTAGGCTTAAGAAAACTGGCAGATCTCCAAATGGTAACATGCTTGAACGTCTTAAGAAACATGAACCGAGGCGTACTAGGTCTTTATTGGTTGTATTTAATGCATGAGCCACTGTTTACAATCCCTATAGTTGTGCTGGGTCATGGTGTAGGAGGAGATAAGAGCTCATAGAGTTGGGGAGTTGTGTATGCCACCCCACGAATGGTATTAAGGAATACAATCCGTCATTCATACAAGTGTAACAAGTAATTAACATGTAAAAGATATCTAGGGAGTAGTGAAGTCTAAGTAAACACAATTTCTCCAATTACTGCTCACAACCTTAGTATAAATTAGTTTATTTTCATTTTTATTATTTTATTTTGATTGCATCTTAGTTTTGGGTTAGTTGAATAGCAACTAATTCCGCCCACTCCTTCAAAACCCGAGATTTTACTTGCTTTCTAAAAAACATAAAAATACAAAAATAATCACCCCTCACCTTTAGAACTAGTAAATTAGGCTTTCTAATCCTAGCGACACTATTCCTAAGCTGAACGATCAATCCCCCGGTACTTGTCACTATACTATACTACAACGATCAGGTACACTGCCTGGTGGGGGTTGTAAGCTTCTCGAGATCCCTCGAGAGGTAAAGCAAGGTGCGATTCCCACGCATCAAGTTTTTGGCGCCGTTGCCGGGGAATAGTTATTGTCTAGGTTAGGATTTCTTTTTATTAGGTCTACTTGCTAGATTCCTTTCTGGTAAGATTTTTATTTTTATTTTTAGGTCTTCTTTAGTCTATCTTATTTCTTCGTGCTTTTGTTCGTAACTCTTTACCATCCGACATCATGGAAGGTGGTAACATCTTTGAACCCATCATCCCACCACAACAAAACCCACCATTAGAACCCCTTAGGCCCCGAACCTTAGGAGAGTATTCCAGACCTAGCCACCAAGGCTACCGAAACACCATTGAGCTCACCGGAGACAATGTGACCCCCTTGCGATCCGACACCATCCAGTTGGTGCAAAGCGGATGTGCATTCCATGGACTTCGTTCCGAAGATCCAAACCAACACCTTAAGGACTTCCTCAAAATCGTAGATTCCATAGACCTAGGTGTTGAAACTAGAGAGACTACCCGTTTACGCCTATTCCAATTCTCTCTACGGGATCAAGCTAGTCAATGGCTTGAGCGTTTACCCGCGGGATCCATCACCACATGGGATGATCTCACCACTCGTTTCCTTGCTCAATTTTTCCCACCGGGGAGAACTACTAAACTTAGGAATGACATCTTGATGTTCCAACAACGTCAAAATGAATCTCTTTATGAAGCATGGACTCGTTTCAAGGACTTACTCCAAAAAGTCCCTCATCATGGCATAGATCTTTGGCTCCAAGTCCAAATCTTCTATGACCATATCGACATCTCCACGAGGCGAACCATTGACCAATCGGCCGGTGGTAAGCTACGTGATCTTAGTGTGGAACAATCATGGGAACTGATAGAAGATCTTGCTCTCTATGACAACGAAAGTTGGAATGATCCCCATGATTTGAACAAAATGGTCAAGGCAATATCTTTGCCTTCAAATAATTCAAGCACTCCCGACCGTAGGATCATGGAACTTGAGGACCAAGTCAAGTTTCTCATGAAATCTTACGAAGCTCCGAAGCATTCAAGCTAAGTGAACAAAATCACTTCTTCATGCGAATTATGTAGTGGTCCCCATGACACTCGTGATTGTATGGAACTCCCCGGAACAGCTTTTGCGGACTACGCATCCACGCGTACCGACGAAGCGGGAGATAAGTGGTACACTTTCAAGCCCGAGCCAAACACATACGGTGATTCATACAACCCCTCATGGAAAAATCACCCAAACCTTAGGTGGAAACAAAATCAACCCAATTCATCCAACCCACCTAATCGTTACCAACCAAACGGTCCACCATCAAACCTTACTTTCAACAACAATCCTTCTAACAACTATGGTAGTACCAACAATCTTGAAGGATTGATGTCAAAGTTCATGGCATCTCAAGAAGCCCGCATAGCTAGGTTCGAAAACGAATTCAACCAACAACAAACGGAGATGACCAACAAGATTGACAACTTGTTGAAAGCCCTCAACAACCAAGCGTTAATCACACCTAGGAAGGACACTAGGGATACCAATAGTGGAAGCCAAATTAACGACCCCTCATCATCCAAACATGTTCACTTTGTCAATGTTGTCACCATTAAGCCAATAGATAGAGAGATAGAGGAGAGTGACAAGGATGAAGCTAAGGTAGAAGCCAATAGTGAGGATGAGAGTAGGGAAGTTGAGGTTAAAAAGGATGAGAAATTGGAGGAGATAGAACCTATAGAAAAATACTTTGATAAGTTGCCAACCAAGGAGGAACGGGAATACCATAAGGATTTATTCGATAGTCCCGAGAAAACATATATCTTTGGCGACCCCCTGATCAAAATGGGAGATCCCTCCAACATTAACATCCCATGTAATATAGGGCACATGCATATATGGAAAGCTTACATCGACCTTAGATCACCCGTGAACATCATGACTAGGACTTATTACAATTGGGTGATGAAGAAGCAACTCAATTTTAGGATGATGCCCGGTAAGAATCTGATAAGTAATTTTGCGGGGAGAGTGAAGGGATTGCATGTGATTATAGGAAATCTTACCTATGAAATCGATTTCATGATAGTAGAAGATACTCGTCCGGTGATAGATGCTTGCCTAAGCCAAATTATATTCGGGAAGCCTTTTGTTGAAGCCACTAGGATGAGTTATGATCCGACTTTAGGGATAGTTAGGTTCAAGAAAGACAATGATGAGGTTGCTTATCAAATGCCCTACAAGATCGAACAATACCGCCTTCTCTCTAATTTCGAAAAGGAACATAAGCAAGCGGCTTATTATAGGAATGAGGAGGATAGACGTAGAGGAGTAGAGTATGTTAGAAATAGGATGCTTGGTTTCTACAAAGAATGCTTGCAACTAGGTCCGGAATACAAAACTGGTTTAGAAGACGACCTAGAGAGTGGAACCAATGATGAGATCACGTAGTACCCCATGGCCTTGAGTCTAGCAACAAGACTCGTAAATAAAGAAAAGCGCTTCTTGGGAGGCAACCCATGTTTTGTGTGATTTTATTTGTTTGATTGTTATTTGCTTCCGTATGCATGTTTTATTTTTTATTGTTGGTTGATCATGTTTCTCAATTAAAAATGTGGAAATACTTTATTATGTTGTTTGGCCTAGTCTTAACTCCAACCTAAAGGTATTTTTGCAAAAAGATAAGTGTAAGGGGAAACCCCAAATATGTTTTTAAGAAACAAACCGATCATGATTCTCCACAATATTTAATGAACATGTATATTCGTATTTGTTAGAGTCAAATGCTTGTATTGAGTCATAATGAAGTTTTGCAGGATTTTCCAGGAAGTAGACGAAGTTTTTCCAGAAATTTTCCGGAAACTTAACATAAGAATTTCTGCAGGTCCATTCTGACGGCGTCAGGGCATTGCTCTTGACGGCGTCAGGAGTCAAAAATCTGGAAATTTTACCGGTTTTGTTTTTCTAACGGAGTCTTATGGTTTTTGTGAATTATAAAGTTTTATAATCTCCAGGAAATCTGCAAACTTCATTCCACAAGCATTATATCTTACTTTGTTTTCTAGGATTTAGTAACTTATATAGGATGCCGCCGATTTTACGCGAGGTTGCCTTGTCTACTTTTGTCAGGATTTACAGGTTATTTGTGACAAGAAGATGATTTATATTCTGGAAGGGAAGCTTTGATTGTTCATTTTCTTGGAGGAAGATTTAACCTGGCCAACCTAAAATCCATACCGAGTGAATCAGGGGAGTATTTTATTTCATTCTCTTTACTTTTTAACTTTTACATTCTTTACTTGAACATTGGGGACAATGTTCATCTTAAGTGTAAGGGGAGGGTAAAAAGATGATACCTTACATATGCACTTTCGCTTGAGTTTGTTTTGTTTGATAGTAGATGAGTAATAAAACTATGAGAAATACTTGTTAGTGCAATTTTAGCGCCAAATTTAAATTTTTTTACAACATTTAGGAGTGAAACTTTAGCCATAGCAAGCGTCTCATGGATAGGAGGTTGTATGACTAGCACATAACCGTATATTCAGAAAAATTTTCCACCCAAAAATGTGAGGTTCGCCTTTAGTTTTGATAGGAAAAGCATTCATTATTAGTGCTTATGAGTGTACCGGTAGCATTTAGATTCTAGAACTTGCGTTAGTGATGCATCCCGAGACCGCTAGTGAGACTACATTCGTGTAGTAGGATTTACTACATGATAAGAGGCATTAGGATCACCCTTGTGTTAAACCCGTATCATAATTACTTGACCATTTAAGTCATATTACTTGGCTAGTTAAGTCAACTAATTTTTCCCACACCCTTAGCGTTGTACTCATTTTTAGTACACGAAACCCCTAGTACACCCCTCCGAGCCTATCTTTTCGTTTCTAACTTTAAGCATTTTACTTAAAGGAAGAATTTGTTACACCCCACTTAAATGTACACCCAAATCGCCTTAGCCTTCCGTGTATGCGCTCATCTTTAGTGCATTATTGTTATTTGTTAAACCCTAAGTTAACTTTCTAATTGATTACATGGTTGCTAAGTCGAGTCATATCCTTGTACATATTGTTTTGGGACGATTGGGACTCATGGGTAAGTACTTATTTTATGGAGTAATGGCGAAGAACATCATATATTACCCCCATATGAACGTTAATCTTAAAAGTGCTCCAAGTGTTTTGATTTTCTTAATTCGAGTCATTAGTTTAGTTTATTGTAAAGTATGTAAAGATTCAAGTGTAAGGGGAATTCTCATCCCCTATGATGTATTATTTTGGATGGTAGGGTAAGAGTGTATGCAAAAAAAAAAAAATACGGACTACCATCCCGTTTCATTCTATGTTTATTTTATGTTTTTGTTATTTTTCATTTATTAGCTTAAGTCGAGTCTAGTTTTGGCTTAGCAACGCCATCTTGTACATGTAATTAACCAAGATTGTTAACTCGCCACCAGTAAAACTTCCTTTATCCAACAAAACCGTGTAATTCATATCCCTACACCTAAAGTTATAACCCTTTAAAAGACCTTTTTGATAGTTTATCCTAGGTGCTTACGCCATGTGGTGGAGGTTTGATCCTTTCCCAAGCCTATGGTAATCTATTTTGCTATGACAGGTAGTGAGAGATATCTTCCATTTCCATAATGTTATATTACTTTATTACACCCGAGAGATGTGAGTATCTAAACACTATTTGTGAGGTGCTTGTGTATGACCTCCGTGCTTGTCTATTGGTCTTTAGTGGAACGATTATTTGTAGTAATTACTTTTATATTAGTGTTAAATGACCCCTAACTTGTCTTTTGAATAGAATAAAAGCTCATTTGCTTGAGGACAAGCAAATCTCAAGTGTAAGGGTATATGATGAGGCGAAAAATGATCCGTTTTTAGGGGGTCATTTAAGCCCGAATCCGACTTTATTTGATCAAATATTGCCCTAAATCGTTCCTTTTGTGATTTTAGGTGTTTGGAGAGTGAATTCTGGAAAAGAAGCCATTTTGGACGTTTTTGGAGCATAAAAGTGAAGAAAACGGCAAAGTACCAAAATTCCATGCTGAAGATACAAGGTGACGGCGTCAAGACCACCATCTTGACGGTGTCAGACATGAAGAATTAAACACCGTAGGTGGTGACGGCGTCAGAAGGCTTCATGACGGCGTCAAAGTGGCAAGAATAAAATACCGTGGGTGGTGACGGCGTCACATAGGCCGTCATAAGTGGATCAAGGCCGTCCGAGGAAGTATTTGGCGGCGAGGTGACGTCGTCACAAGTTACTCTTGACGCCGTCAGCCTACTTTTCCCATATATAGTTTTCTAGTTTTTTCATTAAAAGAGAGAGAAGTTTTGGTGAAACCCTAAAGACGATTTTGGTGACTCTTTTACAGGTTTTTCAAGGGTTCCAAACCCTTGAGACCTTGCATTGTAATTGAGATAAGTATACTTTCAATTCAATCAATATGTCTATGTGTTGGTTGTTTATCTCTTGCTCTTGTCTCAATTCTATTATGCTAGGCTAGATCTCTTTTGTGTTTGCTTAGATCTAATGAAACCTAGATATTGATTATGTGTTGATTACTTGTCTATTCTTGTTTTGAATGAATGATTTATATGTTAGGCTTAAGAAAACTGGCAGATCTCCAAATGGTAACATGCTTGAACGTCTTAAGAAACATGAACCGAGGCGTACTAGGTCTTTATTGGTTGTATTTAATGCATGAGCCACTGTTTACAATCCCTATAGTTGTGCTGGGTCATGGTGTAGGAGGAGATAAGAGCTCATAGAGTTGGGGAGTTATGTATGCCACCCCACGAATGGTATTAAGGAATACAATCCGTCATTCATACAAGTGTAACAAGTAATTAACATGTAAAAGATATCTAGGGAGTAGTGAAGTCTAAGTAAACACAATTTCTCCAATTACTGCTCACAACCTTAGTATAAATTAGTTTATTTTCATTTTTATTATTTTATTTTGATTGCATCTTAGTTTTGGGTTAGTTGAATAGCAACTAATTCCGCCCACTCCTTCAAAACCCGAGATTTTACTTGCTTTTTAAAAAACATAAAAATACAAAAATAATCATCCCTCACCTTTAGAACTAGTAAATTAGGCTTTCTAATCCTAGCGACACTATTCCTAAGCTGAACGATCAATCCCCCGGTACTTGTCACTATACTATACTACAACGATCAGGTACACTGCCTGGTGGGGGTTGTAAGCTTCTCGAGATCCCTCGAGAGGTAAAGCAAGGTGCGATTCCCACGCATCAATTACAGTGGTCCAAGAATACTTCTATTCCACCATACTTCTTTGAGGGATCATACATGTGAATCAAATCATAGTCATGACACAATTTCACTAAACCCTTCTCTAGATCAAGTTGTGGCATCCTATAGTAAGCAGCAAATAGGTGGGCACAATTGGTTCTCTTAACTACCATCATCATAAAGTCTAGATACTTAAGTCTAGCAATAAACATGTTCAACATTACACCATCTTCATACCTGAGAGGTTCAACCATGAATATCCCATCATTCCAAACATCCACCTCAATACCATCAGGACCAGGTATAGTCATCCTGGAAAATAAACAATATAAAATTAGGGTTAGATTAAGTCAATAATTAGGCAAAATTATCCGTATTGAAGATTGGAATTAATGTAACCACATACCTTAAATTGCATAAACGGGACGAATTATTTTATCAGGGGTAATTAATTATTATGGTTTGAGAGAAAAAGTTTTAAAAAGTTGTGTATGTGTGCGCATTTGGGGAAGAAATTAGGGTTTATGTGTGGCAAAAGGTGTTTTTGGCGGGGAAAAAACACCCACGTGGGTCACAAAAACGCAAAAAGTAAAAACATAACGGGTCAATGCTATTGTAACGGAGTCAACGTTGACACGTCAGCAACACAAACGGGGAAACTAAAATCATGCACATAATAGGCTGATTAGTAAAAATTTTTGCATTATTTAACAAAATTAAAAGCAACATACACAACATAGCAAAACGTGGCATGTTCATTACATTTTCAAATAATTATCCTATGAAAATAACAGTTACTGTGTGCTTTTATTTATTTATTTTGATTTTGATTTTGGACATTGAAGTGGGGCAAATTATTCACGCTTATATGTGTGTGAAATTTTTGTTCACACTTACAAGTGTGTATTTTTTTTAGTTGTTCACATTTTTATATGTCATTTTTTTAAACTTATCAACACTTTAACATATTGCTCTTCCTATAAAATATTCACACCTTTTTATGTTAGCTTTCAAAAAAATTATTCACATCATTTTGTGTTAGTAAGTTATTTTTAGTTGAAAAAAAAAGTCACAGTTTTATGTGTGTATTTCGTTACTAAGTTAACGTTGAAAAAGTGTGTACTTCATATTTGTTATATCATATTTTTTTTTCACATGTATATTATTCAAAGTTCACAAGTATAAATATAAATAAATTAGTACACGTTAATACATGTGAATTAAAGAATAGAAAAGTACACAATTTTTTTTTAGTGTGGAGAAATAAGTGTGTACAAACACCATTTTTTTTGTAGTGTACTCTTGGAAAATGACATCGTAATTAACTATATATGGTTAGACGATATGTAAAACATAAGAGCATATGCTACGGTTGGCCTCCAAGAGTTCGATATGGGGTGGTCAGTGTGGGATTCATTATGGAGCTTGGTGTTGGGGAATTGTAAACGGACACGCCAATATCTTTTTGTTCTTTTTTATTTTGTGCATTTTCTCATGTGTATGTGTCTGAACGAGCTTGGTGGGTTTTTATTTATTTATTTATTTATTTTGTTAGTGGTGATGATGTAACCATAGCATGTCAAAAGTGGTTGTAACCCAACTGAATCTATATGCATCTAAGATTTCTGACCATTCTTTTTCCTAGGTTATCTCACATGGATCGCTTGAAGATCTCCGAGAGAAACTCATACGTACCTATGGTGCCGGGATACAAGCAACTAGCGAAGTTTTTAAACTTGATCTTAACTACCATAATGGGGAAAAAGTGTGTAGTGAATCAACTTCAGAAAGGTTTCCAATAACCATCACCAGATATGACATTCTATTGTCGTCTTCAACAGGACCTCCCACACTTCGGTGGCATTTGGTGTTTGCAAAAGTCAAGGCTGTATTTCCTAATACAAATTTTTCATGTCAGGTTTTGTACGCCCGAAATTTTGATGAATTTATGAAGATATGTCAGGATCACGATATTGAAAGGCTTCCCGGTGGAAGAACCATCTGTGAAATGTAAACTGGTCTCGGGCAGGTTAACCTGGTTCGGAACCAACCTGGAATTGATGAGAGTCATTCAATGAGATTGAGACCAACACAATTGATATGTTTTGATTCGAGTTTAATAGTTTTGTCAGTTTCATGTTTTGAGTAGTACCTTTGTTTAGCTATAAATTGATATGAAATCATTGTAATGCAAATTATCCGTAAGAAAGATTTCGGGTGTGTTTGTTTCATTTAGATGTTTTATGTCTGAATCTGACTACCACATCTTACTAGTAAGAGGTGGCTAGAACGTCTAAATCTAAACGAAATAATGTTGTTTGTTTTTGTATAATTGTCTGAATGATTTTAAGTGCTCGTTTCTACAATTTATTTAAGTAACTTATGTAAATATGAAACAAGACTTTTTATTATAAATATAACATAGTTAATAAACCATCAAATATATTATTAGAGGTGGCAAATGTGTCGGGTTGCGTCGGTTTGGGTCATGGGTTAAATGGGTCATGGGTCAAATGGGTCATGTATTAAAAATGGGCCTAACGGGTCATGGGTCAGGCGGTTTGGGTCGGGTCGACCCACTAAATTATAGTATTTTCATCCGATTTTTTACGTTTTCGTCTGTCTTTATACATTTTCGACCGATTTTTTTACGGTTTTGTCAGTTTTTTCACACTTTCGTCCGATTTTTTACGATTTCGTCAGTTTTTTCACGTTTTCGTCTGTTTTGTTATGCTTGCGTTCGATTTTTTACGCTTTCGCCTGTTTTTTCACGTTTCGTCAGTTTTCTCACGTTTTCGTCTGATTTTTTAGGTTTTCGTCAGTTTTTTCACGTTTTCGTCAGTTTTTTTACGTTTTCGTTTGTTTTTCACGCTTTCGTTTGTTTTTTTACGATTTCGCCATTTTTTTTACGTTTTCGTTAGTTTTTTCACGTTTTAGTCAGGTTTTTTACGTTTTCGTCTGATTTTTTACGTTTGCGTCAGTTTTTTCACGTTTTTGTCATTTTTTTCACGTTTTCGCCCGTTTTTTCACGTTTTCATTAGGTTTTTACGTTTTCGTCAGATTTTTCACATTTTCGTCCGATTTTTCACGTTTTCGTCCGATTTTTCACCTTTTCGTCTGATTTTTTACGTTTTCGTCCGATTTTTTACGTCTTCGTATGTTTTTTACGTTTTTGTCCGATTTTTTACGTTTTCGTTAGTTTTTTTACGTTTTCGCTGGTTTTTTAAAGTTTTCGTCTGTTTTTTTATGTTTTCGTCAGGTTTTTTACGTTTTCGCCTTTTTTTTTCAATTTCGTTTGTTTTTTCACGTTTTCATCAGGTTTTTTTACCTTTATGTCTGTTTTTTACGTTTTCGGACGAAAACGTGAAAAAACTGACGAAAACGAAAAAAATCGAACAAAAACGTGAAAAAATGAACGGAAACGTGAAAAAACGAACGAAAACGTGAAAAAATGAACGAAAACGTGAAGAAACTGACGAAAACGTGAAAAAACGAACGAAAACGTAAAAATCGGAGGAAAACACGAAAAAACCGACGAAAATGTCAAAAATCGGACTAAAACGTGAAAAAACTAACAAAATCGTAAAAAAAGTGATGAAAACGTAAAAAATCGGACGAAAACATGAAAAAACTGACGTAAACCCGAAAAAACTGACGTAAACGTAAAATAACGGACGAAAACGTAAAAAAAACTGATGAAAAGATGAAAAAACTAACGAAAACGTGCAAAACTGATGAAAACGTAAAAAATCAGACGAAAACGTAAAAAAACGAACGAAAATGTGAAAAAACTGATGAAAACGTAAAAAATCTGACAAAAACGTGAAAAAACTGATGAAAACGTAAAAAACTGGCGAAAACGTGAAAAAACTGAAGAAAACGTAAAAAATGGGACGAAACTGTAAAAAAAGGACAAAACTTGAAAAATCGGACGAAAACATGAAAAAACAGACGAAAACGTGAAAAAACTGATGAAAACGTAAAAAATCGGACGAAAACGTAAAATATGATATTATATTAACACGAGTATTCAATCTCTCTTATCTAGTAAGAGGCAGTAAGACAAGTCTCCCACCTCTTACTGAGTAAGATGTTATATGTCTAACTGGGTCTGACTCAAAAGAAAAAAACAAACAAGCAAAACGTCTGCCCACCTCTTACTGGTAAGAGTAAGAGGGAGTAAGAGGACTAGTAAGACCTTTTTTTAAAAAACAAACACACCCTTCCACTTCCACTTCCATTGTCACTTTAATTTCTTCTTTAAGTTCTACTTACTCTCATACACTTCTGTATACACTTGATAACCAAAAAGTAGTATCTTGTGTTGCGTTAGTGTATGGTCAAGTGTATGGCAAAAATACCCATGCTAACTTCATCGTCATTTTCAGTTAATGATGAAAATATTCAAAAAGCTGGTAGTATTACGAAACAATATCTGGCTCACAAAGACTAACTACTCAGTGTGGTCTTTGAAAATGCGGGTGAATTTGCAAGCACAAGAAGTGTAACTCAGCAAGTTGATGTCGAGGAATGACAAGATCGGATGGCACTCGCGGCCATTTACCAGGCGGTTCTAGAAGATGTGCTAATGATGTTGGCTGAGAATGACTCACCTAAGGAAGCATGGGAGACGCTTCGTACAATGCACATGGGAGCTGATCATGTAAAGGAAGCCAAAGTACAAACCTTGAGAAGTGATTCAAGGTAACTCGGATGAAGAACGATGAATCAGTAGATGATTTTGCCATGAGACTGAATACAATTGTAACCGGTATTCGATCACTTGGTGAAACAATCGAGGAGATTACAGTTGTGAAAAAGTTTCTTCGGGCCGTTCTGATTCGATG
The DNA here is from genome assembly GCA_030686995.1 of Artemisia argyi. Classification (NCBI taxonomy): domain Eukaryota; kingdom Viridiplantae; phylum Streptophyta; class Magnoliopsida; order Asterales; family Asteraceae; genus Artemisia; species Artemisia argyi. The sequence continues at coordinate 49,471 of JARVZY010000213.1, read as the reverse complement.
AGATTTATATAGATCAAGAAGCTCAGGTAACACTTAAATAAGAACCATACTGCACTGCTGTGAAGCAGTATTTGCCCAAGTGCGTGAAACTTTGTGAAGTTGTGTGTATTGCTCTTTATTTATAGAAAGGCTTTTAGGGTTTAGAGATAAACCTTTGTGAGATGATTAACGGCTGTCAAAGAGCCAGGTGTTGATCATCTAGGAGCCGACAAGGAAGACAAGTGTCATTCGTCCTTTAGCTCGTACGTAGTGGTGCTTGTTGTGCGTCCTCACTGTACAGTGTCAGATGGTACATCTTAACAACTATTAAGAGTTGGGGAGCCGTGTTTGTCTTACTCAGTCGGACCTGAGAGGGCTTCCCAGGCCTTGCGTGGCCTGAGGTTTTGGCCTGGCTTCCATCAAGTGTTGATTTGCTTTGGTAACGAGCTTGATTCGAGCGTGTGATTTAGTGGGCTTGAGCCACTAATATTGATACGCTATCAAGTTTCAATACCTTTTACCATTTTTAAAAATAGTTTCCCGCTCATACAATAGCGACGCCTAAAATAATACTCCAGATATTTTGGACTATCACCAAAAGAGTCGTCCCACAAATGTTCTTTAGCAACTTCACATCACATAATATCGAGTTACACGTTCTTGAAGTTTGAGCTTGTGTATGCAACGATTGCTGATACTGATAAGCTTGTGTCATAAAGAAAATATTAGTTTCGTCGTCGATGTCTAAATAGCTAACATATTCTTCATTGGAATTCATATTTGGTTTAGAGAATGTGTGTTGTGAATTTGTGATAAAGAGAATTAAGGTGGAAAGTAAGCAATTGTGTGTAAAAAATATTTGTATATTTATGGGAAAATTGTCTAAAAATACATTTAATTTGCCACTTTTTACTATTGTATGCATTTAACTTTTTTTTTCCTATTGTATACACAAACTTTGTTAATCTTATTGTTGTATCAATACACAAACTTTGTTAAGCTTACTCTTGTATCAATAATTAGTGTGCTTAATCACTGCCACGTCATAAAACAGGCGTATTATTGATACAATAGTAAGATTAACAAAGTTTGTGTATATAATAGGAAAAAAAAGTTTAATACATACAATAGTAAAAAGTAGTAAGTTAAATATATTTTAGACAATTTTCCCTATATTTATAGAGTGGTATAGTTAAAAAAAAAAAACTTGCCATTACTTTACGTCAAACGGTCAAAAGACTCAAAAATAGTGAGTTTTGGCGTGAGTGAGTTTACTCATGCTGGAAATGGCGCAAGTGGTGGTTGTGTGGTCACACAGAAATGGCGGTGCCATTTGTCTTCCACATAGGAATGGCGCAGGTGTGAAAGTGAAGATACCCTTGGCTCTAAGCTTATTATTAAAAAAAGTTGAAATTCCAAAATTTTGACAAAATAAAAAAGATAGATTAAGCTTAGTGCTGTAAGTTATAAAAACTTCTAAATAGGAATGTAAAAAAAAACTTAACGTTAACAAACTATTTATGAAACGGTTTGGTTTTATTGGGAATAAGCCAACCAACGCGATTAAACATAACTCAATATGAATTTAATGAATATTTTATACTTGTTTGTTAATTGTTGCTTAATGGACAAACATAAACAAGCAAGAAATTCTTCTTAACGCACAATCATGAACACATACATCCGTTTGTTTAAGTGTCAATGATAGCTCGTTTTGTTTGGTCAAAGTTAAACAAATGAACAAGACACATTCGTATGTGTTTGGTTCTTTACATGCTTCGTTCAAAATTATTGTGGCAACGTTGTTTTCTTCATTTCTCCTTTTTATTTTTGTTCTTTAATCGATTTCTCAAATCTTATATGGTTTCATAGCTAGACGTACATTAGTTAATTTAGTTGAGAAACTCAAATTACACCGATTTTTTTTTTCCCGAAAACTTATTTTTTTTAAATCTTGCTTTAGGCCTCTACAGTGTTTGAGCCACCCCTCGGTTTGGGTTGGGTCAACCTAACCCTTTTGGCTCCCTAGTCATAACCCTTTACTAACTTGGTCAATAATCTAACTTAGAAATGTTATATGGTACATTGGTACATAACATGAAAAGTATTGCTGAAAATATAAGTTGATAAAAAGCTGAAGGACTAAAAGATATAAAGGCAAAGGGCTGAAGTTGACAAAAGTAAGAAAAGGAAGCTTCCAGGAAAGAGACATAGGAGAAAAAAAACATAAAAAGAAAATAATTCGTGTAAAAATCATATACCAGTAACAAAGTGTTTAGGGTTTATGTTTCAAAGATGGGTAATACATTAGTCTCGGTTCAAGGTGACGGGTTCAAGGTGACGGGTTAAGAGCGATATGTCGGATCCGCAATACAGATAAAACCGTCTTCGCTGCCGCTGTTGCTCGCAGAAGAGCCCATGCCTCTTATCGGAAGGCTGAAGCCAAGTTTGCTACAAGCCTTAAACTTCTCGAGGCCAGAGGCTGAAGACAAACGACAAGAGCTAGAAGACGTCCCGAAGCACGTCATCTAGCTCTTGTCGTTTGTCTTCAGCCTCGTCCCCCTTAAGTCGTCTGGCCTCGAGAAGTTTAAGGCTTGTAGCAAACTTGGCTTGAGCCTTCTCAAGGCATGGGCTCTTCTGCGAGCAACAGCGGCAGCGACGACGGTTTTATCTGTATTGCGGATCCGACATATCGCTCTTAACCCGTAATCTTGAACCGAAATTGTTTGAGAGTAATGATAAAAATATTTTTGAGAGTATTAGGGGAATTGAAACTGCTTTGGCTAAGGGAATTGGTGCAGCTGCTGAAAATTTCGATATCCCAAAAACACAAGTTAATGAAATAGTTTTGAAAGCAATAAAAGGCCATCAAAACATGATAACAATCCATGAAAACTCTATAAAAAAGCTTCATAAGCGTTTAGATGAAAAAGACCCCAATATTGGTCGTAAATTTGGTGGTTGTTACTTTTGTGGTGAGAGTGGGCATTTAGCTAGGGACTGTAGTTGCTATAAGTGTGGTGAGAGTGGTCATTTAGCTAAGGACTGTAGTCGTGTTGGTGATGATGAGGGTGTTGGTGAGGCTGGTGGTCCGACTTGGGTGCAAAAAGAGATGGTAAGCGGGGTTGGTCCGAGTGGTTGTCGTAAGTGCGGTCAGGTTGGGCATAAATCTAGGGAATGTGATCAGGTTGGTGTTGGTGGTGGTTGTGTTTGTTATTACTGTGGTGAGAGTGGGCATATTGCTTATGAGTGTAGTGAGGGTTGTTATGAGTGTCGTGAAACTGGCCATATGGCGAAGGACTGTCGTCATGTTGGTTGTTTTCTTTGTGGTCAAGGTGGGCATTGGGCAACGGACTGTCCTAGACCTAACTTTTGGCGACGTGAACGTAGTGATGATGATGATGATAAAGTTCGTTGTTGTATCTGTGGTGGGGAGCATAGGGCTAAGGACTGTAGTGGTGTTGGCTGTTACAAGTGTAGTAAGGTTGGGCATCTCGGTAGGGATTGTGGCCAGGTTTGGGGTGGCGGTGGTGGTGACGGTGTTTGTTATTACTGTGGTCTGAGGGGGTATATGGCTGTTTGTTCTCTGTGCGGTGAAACAGGACATTTGGGTAAGGATTGTTGGTAAAGATTCAAGACCTTAAAAAGATTCAAGACCTCAAGTTGTTTTATTGTTGGGTATGATGTTTATGGATTAATGGTGGTATAACCATGTTCTTAGTTTATGTTATCTGATGACTGATATCAATGCTATGTAATGCAAAATTAGAGTTTCAAAATGTTGCTTTATGTGTTTTAATGTTCATATTAGTATAGCATTGTAATGATGTTGAATTGCTTTAAAACTTATGATTGGGATTGGAATGAAATTGGATAAAGAACCGCTACTGTTTTGGTGAGGTGTATGTTTTTATATAGAACCCAAGAAATTGATGTCATTCTCTATTTGCCTAAAATCAATTTCATTGGCAGAAAAGAATTTGTTTTTCCGAGACTTGAGATCCGTATTTAGGCGTCTCTAGGCAGTCTTTCTTACCATATGATTCATATGCTGCATTCAAGTTTGAAATAATCAGGGGCTGTTATGAAGCTTTTTCGTTATATTGCTTTGAGAAAGATATCTGTTAGCTTGCTTTGATATGTTCTTGTGATGATTGTTCTCATTCTGACAGATGTTTTGGAATGAGGTCCACATGTAATGGGTCAAATGAGTAAATTACTTGATCTCGCTAAACTGGAGAAGGGGTTAAAAGTTGATCAAGGTGTATGTAAATGCACACAGCCCCTTCAATTGCATTTTTAAAACTAAATTTAAATATTATAATGATAGTTTTAGATCATCTATTGATAATATATTCATCTGCAAGTCAACCCAACCCAACCATAGATCCGCTTTTGACCCATTACCATCCTGCATTCAGCTTTTTTTAACCACAACATATAACCTTGACCAGTTTTATGTACACCAACTGTAAACAAAGGGGAGTAGTAAAGGGTGTTTCACATCATGTCTTGAAGTGGTTATGTGTTATGGATAAATAAGAAACAGATAATCACTTATAACTGAACGGGTTGTAGAAGATATTGTTTGGATTTGTAATAGTTATATTATCAGATGTTCAACTGTTTGACACATTCTAATGATTTAAGATTTCATATGTATGTAAAAATATTTGATCTAGGCTATTGTATCTCTAACGGGTCAAACGTGTAAAGTTACAATGGAGAACGGGTTAAAAGTCAATCTGCAAACCAGCAAATGCATTCAACCCCTTCAATTGCATCATTGAAACTAAATTAAATTATCATGATAATATTTCTATATCATCCGTAAATTAAAGATTCATTTACAAGTCAACCCAACTTAACCCACAGATCCCGCTTTTGACCCATTACCCATCCTGCATTCCTGCCCATTTTTCAACCACAACATATGACACTGCAAGTTGCTGTATGTTATGCGCCTTTATCTTCCCGCTTCTGTTTAACCCATGAGGCCATGATGAACTGTTAGCGCTTGTATGTTTGTTAATTGCTCAAATGAGATTACCCAGTTTCATGACTAAATATATGTTTTGTTGCATATGATTTCTGTACTGAATTGCGATTCTAATATTATCAAGTATCATCTTCAGTTAAAACAAGTATTCTGTAAATGTGCATAAAGATTTGGTGTTGGTTCTTATGCATATATATTCTTCTGCGTTTGTGCTCCGTCTGTTCCCATTTATTTCCGTTGTGTTCGATGCTCAGATTTGTAGGGTCTTCTTATGGTGATAGTTGGGTGGTACTTATGATTGGGTGGTGGTTTAGGGTGATTAATGATGGTGACCAAGAACATTGAAAGAGCAATGAACTATTAATAACAATGCCTTTATTAACTTGTTTAACCAGAAGACGACTCAACATGTTTGATTTAAATGTGTATCGGGTTATTGGGTCACTTTTTACCCATTTGACTCGAACCTGAACCACAATTATAAAGACATAGCCAATTTCAGGTGAAACACGGGTTAACTGGGTCAACTCATGTCAACCCTTATGACATTAACCCAACCAGCATAACTTCATGTCAGTTTTGTGTTGAAATTACATGCCATGTCATGTTTGTGTCGTGTAATTCATGTTAAGTTGATGCTGTATTTCAAAAAGCCGAAGGTACAAATGATTCACATAAAAACTAAAAATTACAGGTAAACGAAACAAAAATATTTTACAGGTTGATTTTCTCTTCAAGACCTAATTGTTTCATTTGCTTGTGTAATTTATCAATGATCCTCCATGTAACTGCATCAGGAACTACCCCATTTTTTCTCATTTCACCAACAATCAAAATATTATAATTTAGGACATTCAGCCTAACTCCACTATCCGCCAATTCATATATAAAATCACAACCCTCATTAAACTTACCCGAACGACAAAGCCCTTTAACAATGGCCGAATATATAAAGTTGTCATGAACTCCTGATGGCCAAATAACATCATCCCATAACACTTTTGCTTCATCTACTCGATCACACTCACATAATCCATCTATCATTATCGCATGTGTAGTACTATCAGCAATCACTTGACCCTGAACCATGGAGTTAAAGACCTCCATTGCTTCATTAACAAGACGGAGCCTAAATAAACCACGAAGCACAACATTATAAGTTATGACATTCGGGTGAAACCCCTTTTCGGGCATGATTTTGAAAAGCACGTCAAGAGCTTCTTGTGTTTTTCCAACAGTTAATAATCCACTTATAATAGTGGTAAATGTTACATTATCGGGTGTGCAAAAGTTAAACTTTCCCTTAACCATATCATCTAATACCTTAATTCCTTCTCCAACTTTTCCCATCTTACAAAACCCATTAATTACCGTGTTTAAAGTAACTACATCAGGATAACAATTTGTCTCGAGCATGATAACAAGTGTGTTCAAAAGCTCGGTTGAAACATCGTTCCTGATCTGACATACAGCTTGTAAGTAAATATTGTAAATTCTCGCCTTATCAATACCATTCTTGTTCAGCATGACTTCAAGAAGTTGCTTTGCCTTACGAAGATCATATTCTTCTAAACAATGACAATCCATCAAAACTTTGTACGTATACTCAGAGGGAACATAACCGATTTCAATCCCTTGTTCGAATAACTGATATGCTCTCAGATAGCCACCATTCTTAGCAAGCCCGTGAACAATATGATTATATGAAACCAAACTTGGAACACACCCTCTTTTCCTCATCATATAAACAATCCTTGAGGCACCATGATGTCTTCCATATCTACAAAGTGAATCTATCATCTCCCCATAAGCAAAAGCTTCGTCTACATTCTTCCCTTGAGGCATCTTTTCGGCTATATTAAAAACATCTTTAAACATTCCCTCATGACATAAAGTACTAATTAGATTCGTGAAAGCAGCATGATTAACTGAATGACCATCATCTTCATCTGCCATCGTTTCCCATAGTTTTTCAAGCAACGACGAGTACCCAAATTCAATATCCCGTTTACAAAGAACCCCACGTATCAAAACGCTATATGTTAATGAATTAGGCCTTACCCCACATTCTAACATCTCGTTAAACACTTTATGTGCATGACCCAATTCCCCAATTCTACAATATCCATCGATCAAAGTGGTATATGACACCACGTTAGGACAATGAACCAAACTTTGCATATGAAAGAACAATACATGAGCGAAATGAACCCATGTAAACGAACATAACTGATTAATCAAATGGTTAAAATTCATTAACGAAGGAACAAAATGAGGTTTCACAGCAATAATCCTATGCATAACACGAAATGTGACATATGGTCGTTTCCCCCAATCTAACAAACGTGCAATGATTACATTACACGTTCGTTCATCGGGAACAACAATACCAATAGCAGAAGAGCCAGAAAGGCATGACTGAAAACAACTGTGAGCTTCCTCAAACCGATTAGAGTCACAGAGAGCGTGGATTATGCTGCTGAGGTTGAGTGAATCAAGACGGTATCCATGAATACTGAGGTTGTTAACTAGACGGATGGCTTCGTCTACATTGTGATCGATTGCACATAGCTTGTGGATTCTTTTGGTCCAGTAAGATTGGTTAGTAACGCTTTCTTCAAGTTGTTCTAGTTGTGATTGCTCTTGCCTTTGCTCATCAGACGCAATAGTGTGTGTGAAAAAAGGAGCAAACTTTAAATGTTTGCAGAGGTGGTATTGAACTGCTTTGCGCCGTAATTGGATTTTTGGTGAAAGCATAATATTTTCAAAATGGTTACCTGAGGATCGATCAAAATGAAGAAATTAGGGGTGAACAGATAAGTATATCAAGGGGTGTTTAGACTAGCTTATACTGGGAGCTTATTGGTTGATTACAGTTCCAAAACACAATAAGCCTAAAAATGGAGCTTATTTGAAGGCTTACTACTGAACAAAACAATTTCCGCCTTTTTCTAAAGTGCATTAGTGTTTAAAATAAGCTAATCCAAACACCCCCTACACTCTCAAATATAGTATTAGTCAGCCTTCATATCAAACATCTTAATCTGGGCTTTACTTGATCTAGTTTAGCTAGTTAACTGGTCGCACTTAACAGGGTTACTAGTTGTGCTCAAGTAAATTCTTTGATTGTAGCATAAAGTCAGGATAAATAAGGGTCTGTGCTCTTTAAGAATACGTCATTTTTAGCTCGTAAGTTTCATCTGTTTGTTAACAACAGCTTAGAGATGGTGATTATTACTGAAGTATCTAACAGACTAACACATAAACAGTAAAGTTACTAATGAGCAACAATATAGGGCTAATGTGCAAAACACGCCATAAACACTTAAATATGGGTTTGTATTTGTTACAAATACGTCGTTTTTAGCTCGTATTGTACAAAGTTTCATAAAGAATTGAAGTATTGGTGTTGATTTGTTTGTTTATTTCATTTGGTATACAACAACAGCTTAGCATTTAAAACATGAATATTTAACCTTAATGAGTGGCACTTTCTTTCAGGCATTTGATCAAAAAGGTAATGTGCAATGACAACAACAAGTTGAGGGTAGTATAGTAGATAAACAATAACACCAATTTAAAAGTAAAGGAGCGTGTTTCGTTACGTACTAGTCTCTTAAAATCCAACCAGAGCTGAACCCATCACTCTTTTTTTATGTTCAAATGAATCAGCTGGTTTGTGTATTGAAGTGAGCATGGGTCTCAAGAGATACAAGTGTTTGTTTTCTTATTTTAACTTAAGCTCTTTGGAAAGATTATACAAGCTTATAGCTTTTTTTTTTTTTTTTTTTTAAATCGCAAGGTTAATCATGTTATTTTTCAACCTTGCATTTTTGTTAGAAAAACTAGCAAGAACTTGCTAGTTTTGGGTAGTTTGATTTTTTGTATAAAAATTATTAAGTATTTGATTAAATATATTTATAAAATTAATTATTTTTGTCATTTTCATTGAACATAAAAAGGTACGAGCTTTTAGAAACAGTGAGAACTTGTAATTAATAAGATAAGGGTTCGTTTGGTTCATGCTTTTAGGTGGGTATCACCCAAAGAAAAAATGAAACCTTTGTTTGGTTGTAACTAGGGCCCACAATTTAGAAATGATGGAATGAAAATGTGATAGATTTCATTCCACTACATTTTGGTAGGTTTTCTTGATTCCATCCAATCATTTTTTTTTATTTGATAGAATTTTTTCAACCACACATTATTTATTCTTTTTCTTATTTTATAATTTTTTCAACCATAAATTATATATAATAATATATTTTCTCTCTCCTATTTTTTTCTCAAATCTTTCCCACTTCTTTCAAACCTTTCCCAAATCCAAATCCAATTCCAATCCCACTTGCGAACCAAACGCACCCTTATATATTCTAAAAAATATTACTGTATTTATCAACACGTAAAAGCTTCAATTATATCATGTAAATTTAATTTGATGTATCTATACTACTATATAATGTATTTGAGACTATTATATAATTAGAAAGGCTTAAAAATTCAGACTTTTACTTACTAATTATGGAAACAACCACCCCTAACAATCACCCCCAACAATTTATAACCAATTCAACAACCACACCAAACAATTTATAACCACCCCCAACAATTTATAACCACCTCAACAACCAATTTCCACCACCTCACCTCCCTCCTCTTCACCACAATAATCCGCCCCCGCATCGCGCGGGCAACTTTCTAGTATTTATATCATTTTACGATAATAAATTCTAGCTGTAACTTATTTATCACATCTTTATGAAAATAAAAACTCTAACAAAGCTTATAAGCATCACCTCCTAGCTCCATCTAGGTTCGCCAAACACGTCACAATTCATCGGAGAAACTACTATAAAGCTAAAGAGTGTTTGAGTTGAGAAAAATGACTTATTTAACTCGAGAAAACTATTGAACTAGTTTTATAAGCTTGACCAAAACAAACAATACATGTTATCATCTTCTTCTCAAAGTGGGGTTTTTTTGGCATCATCATGAGTATATTGTTGTTTTTAACAGGTTAAAACATTTTAACTTCCTTTTGTTTATTTTTAGAGAAAAGTTCAAAGTACATCCTGTGATTTGACTTTTGCTCGCTTTACATCATTTTTCTTTTTTTTTACTCAAAAATCATCCCTGTGGTATTAAAGTTGGCACAAAACCATCCCTCCGTTAGTAATATCAGTTAATGAGGACTAACGATGCAAATTATTTTCTGTTATCTCCTAACAAGAGTTAAAATATTTGCATCGTTATTCCTCATTGACTATAGAGTTAAAATATTCGCATCGTTAGTCCTCATTGAGTTAAAATATTTGCATCGTTAGTCCTCATTGACTATAGAGTTAAAATATTTGCATCGTTAGTCCTCATTGAGTTAAAATATTTGCATCGTTACCATCGCCACCACCCACCACCACCACCCACCACCACCACCGCCACCCACCACTGCCACCCACCTCCACCCACCACCGCCAAAGTGACTAAAAATTATAATATTTCAACTGGTAACATCTTAACTCTTTTGTTTCTGTTAATCACAATATAATGTTGCCCACAACCTATTTGTTAAAATGCCAAACTGAACTTTTGTTGCATCATTGTACAAATATGGCTGTTGCTGTTTAATTGAACACTTTGTTTAAGGGTAATCAGGTATTACCTATGGGATTTGCTTATTTAAGTGCTTATATGCTTCTTTTAAGCAAATAAGCAGTTTCAACTGCAAGTCACATACCACTAGACCAAAGGCCTTCGGTAATAAAATAAGCAATATTAAACACCGCTATATATCACTTCAATAGTTACTCACTCTACAAAATTCAAAGTTTACTTTTATTTCGAAATGATTCATGATTAAAATGATAGTTATCTGTCATTTACACTTTTCACTCTTAACAGTTTTTGGAAATCGACTTGCATTCAGTTTCAAACACTCGCTACATCTCTCAGATTACTCATTCATGACGTTTTATCACACACATTCTTATTTGTAATAAACCTTGTTATTGATGAGCTGCAAACTTATACGTTTGATAATTGTTATAATTATGTATCTGCTTTAGCTTATGAAATGAGAAGCTTGTATATTCTTTTCACTATGTTATCTATTGTCTTAAACAGGGTTAGTTATTGATAAAATAATGAAGATACAAAATGGGAAATTGGTGATAAGTATTTATATGCAGACTCGAAGATTCTCTCTTTGGTCAATGAAAAAAGACCCTGATCTTGAAGCAGCCTTAACTAGAAACCATCGATGGGTTGTAAATAACCAGATAAAAAACATAATTTTGCGGTGTCCTGATCAGGTGGCGACTGTTAATTTCCTCCGGAAAAAGTTCAAAAGTCTTTATCTTCAAGGGAAAGCTTTAAATTGGCTTAAGAAATACCCGTGTTGCTTTGAAACGTATCTTGAAAAGGATGAATACTATTGCCGTTTAACTAAAAAGATGATGTTTTTGGTAGAAGAAGAAGAAAATGTGAAAGATATGCAAGAACCAGTAGTTGTTGAGAGATTAGCAAAGTTGTTAATGATGGTTGCGAATCACAGACTAAATGTGTCCAAACTTAATGAAGTTGGTAGAAGTTTTGGATTACCAGATGATTATCTGATAAGAATCATACCTAAGTATCTTGATATGTTCCAAGTGATTAATTATAGTGGAAGAAAAAGTTCAATGGAGATCGAGCTCATTAAGTAGGACCAAAAATTAGCAGTTTCTACCATTGAGTCAATAGCTCAAAAGAAGGGTTCCAACCCATCATTCCCGTGTTCCATACCCTTAACATGGGTAAAATCCTGGGAGAAATTTCGTGAATTCGATTCATCTCCTTACATTTCACCTTATACAGATCCTGGTCGTTTAGCAGACGGTTCACGGGAATTGGAGAAGAGAACCATCGATTATTACATGAGTTTCTTTCACTTACCATATGGAAAAAAGCATCAATTATGAAACTTGGTCACTTCAGGAGAGTTTTGTTTACCCGATAAGTTAAATGTTTTGCTTTTAAAGCATCCGGGAATATTCTATGTTACAAATAAATATCAAATTTATACGGTTTTACTTAGAGAAGGATATAAAGGGTCAGAAATGGTTGATAAAGATCTGTTTGTTGTTGTAAAGGATAAATTTGGGGAACTGATGCAGGAGGGACTGCACGAGTATAATAGGAGGCATCATATGTTAAATTTAGAGAAGAGAAGAAAGAAAGGCATGATTGCAATGAAAGAAGCGATAAATTAAGGACCCGATCCATGAACTCTCTGATGATGAAGAAGCTCGAGGAGATGATCTTGGTGGATTATTTGATCCTGAGGAAAGAAAACGCTTTTATAAAGTTTTATTTGATGATAAGGGACCATGATTCTTGTAACAGATATATGTTATCTGATATTACTGTTGTAATGCCTATATTTGGCTATTCAGTATAGTCACTCATAAGTTCACAAAAAAATAATTATACTCACTCACTTTTGTACTGTTTTGACTTTTGATTAATTGTTTTCAAACATGATACATCTTATCCATGCTTGTTCTAATAGATAATTGATATATGTTCTACCATATGTTGATATCCTATGCACATGTTTTGGTGAAATGGTCTCTCTAAATGGGAAAGAAGCGCCCAAAAGATCAAATCACACGTGATTTACCTTCAATTTTCTTTTCAACATCAACTTCATCTACAACATCTACTGGAACATCTACAACATCAACTTCTGGTAAAACTTCTTCTAGATCTTGTAAATCATCTACAACATCTCATGTGTCTACAACATCTACTGTAACTTCGATCAGCTTATTCTCATCTATAACATCGATTAAATTATGATTTTCATCCATTTTTAAACGACGGACGTGATTTTCCGGCGGTTTTTATGGTGATTGTGATGAAAGAGAAAGTAGATCTGATAATAACGGCGGTTTTTATGGTGTGGATGACGGTGATTGAGTGAAACAACGACGGCGGTGTGTGATTTTCCGGCGATGTTAACTTTTCCGGTGGTGGTTTTATAAGAGAGGAAGTGGGTGCCGGTGTGTGTGTGTGTTTTTATGAGAGAAAAAATAGGGTTTTGAATGAGATGATGGAAGATATTTTTTGCTTTTATTGGTTAGAGGTGGAATTACTTATTTGCCATTGTTTTGTATTTTCTGATTTGATCTCATCCGTAGGATTAAAAGAGGATGGATGGTTGGGATGGCTTGGTTTGTTCTTTAGAAAAGGGTGGTTTGTCATGGATCTCACCTCATTAAACAATAGCTATAGTAGTATAGTATAGGCATCTTTTGCCGTAAGGTTAACAACAACCCAATTTCAACAATTATGTGTCTAAAAATCTGCAGGCTAAATTAGCACGTATTAATGATATAAAAATAAACTAAGCGGTATAATATGTTTCCTATCCAAATATACATGAAGCATGATGTTTCTGTCGTGTATCCATAATGATTGTGATGCATGGTGTCTATAAATTTATATATGTCTCAATAATCGGTATAAGGGAAGTCGAAAAAGCATTGAACAAATATGTGTTTAGTACAGTCTTGCAACATACTCATGCTCCTTAGTTTCACTTAACCATTTAACAACTTTAGTTTCACTGATAACTCACTGTATTTTAGATAAAAATGTAACTCATCGTCTCATCGATACTATTTGCATTAGAAATCTAATTGAACCATTTGCTTTCATTTGAGGCCTGACATATGTTACGCTTTAGGGGAAAAAAGTGAAACTAATAGAAATGTGGTTTTTGATTTTTAGTGACACCATAAACACTAGAAGGGGTTGATCAGGCATAAGAAACACGAAGCACCATCCTAGGCTAATAACTTAATTGACAAAGGTTAGCTGCAAGAACCTGATTTGGTTTCTAAAAATGTTACTAATATTTTTGCAGACTTTGTTATTTGGTGCATGAGTCGCTGCACCAGATTAAAATATGAGTGACTCACAGAAATCAAGCTGAAAAGTCAGAATGGTGTAAATGGACATGGACATCGGAAGGAGATATGATGTTGAATGGAGGTTTGGCAGGAGGAGATTGTTGTTTTGGTCATTCTCATTTGCTACAATGTGTTCCATATGTATTGTTGTATTCGGATTTAACATGTTCTCGTAATGGTACTTCAATCTCAAATTACTACATATTTAAGAGTGCATGAACAGTTAATGTGTTCAATAGGTACAAAACTGTTTGTTACATCAATAATATTGTTCCAAAATTGCTTGATATTAATTGTTAATGTCCAACTTGGTATTTTAGTTAGACTCCACAAAAATTTGTCCTTTCTGTTGTGTACTCTGTAATTGCAACCTTCAAACTCACAATATTGTATTAACATGATAATTAAAATTTTTAATTAAAAACCCCGTGCGTGCACGGGTATTATAACTAGTATGTATATATAAAAGGAACCAAAACGAATCAATGTTTGCAAAAAGTCTTGTAAAAGGCAACACTAATAATAATAATAATAATAATAATAATAATAATAATAATAATAATAATAATAATAATAATAATAAACATCGGCATAATGTTGTGCGTGATGTTCTTGTTGATATATGTTCTCGGTCTGGGATTTCAGCTCGTAAGGAGGTTGATATTGGGCTTCATGGAGAGAGGGACAAAACCTTACGTCCAGCTGATATGTTACTTTACTCTTGGGAGGATGGGCTTGATGTTTGTGTTGATCTTACAGGATCGTCACCTTTGACGCGTTCGAGTATGGTTGACTTTATGCCCAGTCGGACGGTTATTGAAGCCGCACAACGTAAACGTGTCAAGTATGAGGCTAAATGTGCTGATATCGGATATGAGTTCCTCCTCTTTTCATTCTCTTCTTTTGGAGAACTTGAAAAAGATGCAGTGACCTTATTAAAGCGTATTCGACGATTCTTTATGTCTCAAGACATTGGCGCACGTACAGCTCCACATATTTTTAATATGATTAGTTTTGCTATAGCTAGAGGTGTGGGGGCCCAGTTAGTCTCTCGGCTCCCCACTAATTTCTTATAAAATCGTATTTGTTTTTAATAAAGTGATGTTATAATAAAATAATAATAATAATAATAATAATAATAATAATAATAATAAATTGTGCTCACCATCCGAACCTTAAGAGTTAAGACTAACAATTTTTCATTGTTACTTTAATAAATAAATAAAAAGTTACCATTGGGATTTGTGTCCTACAAAAAGAACTTGTAATAAATAAATACTACCTCCGTCCCATAAAAACTGTCCAGTTTGACTTTTCAGAGTCAAACTGCTTCAACTTTGACCTTATCTATTTTTGTGAGTATTGTATAATACTTTATGAAAAATATATGAATGGATTGAGTTTTAAGTGTGTTTTTCATTGATATACTTTTTCATCAAGTATTATATAACACATAAAAAATATTTAAGGTCAAAGTTAAACCAGTTTGACTCTGAAAAGTCAAACTGGACAGTTTTTATGGGACGGAGGGAGTATTAAATTTCTATTCTAAGTATCAAATTTGTTTTCTTTTACTCAAACCGACTATATTACTTTCCATTCACCCGCCTATAAAAACTAAACATTCCATCGTCTCTTATTCATTCATTCATTCTACTTCGATCGATAATGGGGCGGTTTCCGAAACAGACTTTAAGCAAAAATATTTTTAAGCCGATTAGGGAGGCGAGAATTATCAAATTTGTTGAGGATTGCGGAATAGTTCTAGCAGTTCGTGAATTTAATCTTCGTAGATGGGAGGTGAATGAAATTGTTTCCAGAGCAATACAAAACCATCAAGATGTTATCAATCGCCATCAATACTCTATAGCAACACTACGCGGGCGTATGAAAGATTGTAGGGGTTGTTATAAGTGTGGTGAGGTTGGGCATATCGCTAAGAACTGTGCGTTTGGTTGTTATTATTGTGGTGAGGTTGGGCATATTGCTAGGAACTGTGACCCTCGTCCTCGTTGTACTAAGTGTGGTAACGTTGGGCATGTCGCTAATGACTGTAGTGCTCTTGGTTGCTGTTTGTGTGGTGAGGTTGGGCATCTCGGAAAGGACTGTGAGCATGAAGATTTTTGTCGTGGTCTTTGTTATTATTCTGGTCTGCGTGGGTATATCCCTGTTTGTTGTTTTTGTGGTGAAGGGCATATGGGTATAGATTGTTATTCAAGATGAGCATCATGCAACGGAATGTCTTACTGCTGGCATGGACTCAATTTAATTCTATTAGTTTTGATATTGGGCATGATGTTTATGGATTAATGGTTGTTTCTTTACTATATGATATCAGTGATATCTAATGCAAAATTATTGTTTCATCATGTTGCTTTTTGTGTTTTTATTTTTACTCTAGTTATAATGTTCATGTTAGTATAGCATTGTAATGATGTTGAATTGCTTTAAAACTTACGATTGGGAATTTGGATTGGAATGAAATCTGCTAGAAAATTTAAACTATATTGGGTTCATAAAGGCAACCAGTATCTTAATTTCGACTCATGTATGTAAAAATAGGTTGATTTGGGCTATTGTAACTCTAACGGGTTAAGTTACACAATTTAGCTACGACAATGGAGAACGGGTTAAAAGTTGATCAAGGTGTATGCAAATGCATACAACCCCTTCAATTGCATCATTAAAACTAAATAAAATTAATTGTAATTATAATATTAGATCATCTGTAGATTCAAAATATGTATGCATGTCAACTCAAGTACTCAACCTTACCCATTGATCCCGCTTTTGACCCATTACTCATCCTGCATTCCTTTCCCATTTTTCAACCACAACATATGACCATGCATGTTGATATACGTTATGTGCCTTTATCTTCCTGATTCGATTTAACCAATGATATACGGTTAGGGTTTGTATGTTTGTTCTATACTCTATTTTTAGGGTCTTTTGATGGTGATACTAGGGTTGTATTTCTTATGATTGCTTGGTTGCTTTTGATACTTTTTTTAGGGTGATTAATGATGGTGACCAAGAACATTGAAAGAGCAATGAACTATTAATGACGATGCCTTTATTAACTTGTTTAACCAGAAGACGACTCAACATGTTTGATTTAAATATGTATCAGGTCAACAGTTTATTGGGTCACTTTTTACCCATTTGACTCGAACCTGAACCACGATATATATACATAGCCAATTACAGGTCATTTCTTTCGATATTCCATACGGGTTAATTGGGTCAACTTCTGTTGAAATTGCTGCCATGTCATGCTTGTGTGGCTTAATTCATGTTATGTTTATGCTGTAGTTAAAAAAGTTGAAGGTACAAATAACTCACAGAAAAACTAAAATTATAAATTACAGGTAAATGAAACAAAACTGATTTACAGGTTGATTTTCTCTTCAAGACCTAATTGTTTCCTTTGCTTGTGTAATTTATCAATGATCCTCCATGTAACTGCATCAGGAACTAACCCGTTTTTTCTCATTTCACCAACAATCTGATAAGCTTCTTTCTTTAATCCCAACTTATAAGCACCTTCTATCAAAATATTATAATTTACCACATTCAGCCTAACTCCACTATCCACCAATTCATAAATAAATTCACAAGCCTCATTAAACTTACCCAAACGACAAAGCCATTTAACAATGGCTGAATATGCAAAGTTGTCATGAACTCCTGATGGCCAAATAACATCATCCCATAACACTTTTGCATCATCTACTCGATCACACTCACATAATCCATCAATCATTATCGTATGTGTAGTACTATCAGCAACCACATGACCCTGAGCCATGGAGTTAAAGACCTCCATTGCTTCATTCACAAGACGGAGCCTAAACAAACCACGTAGAACAACATTATAAGTTGTGACATTTGGGTGAAACCCCTTTTCGGGCATGACTTTGAAAAGCACGTCAAGAGCTTCTTGTGTTTTTCCAACGGTTAAAATCCGCTTATAATAGTGGTAAATGTTACATTATCGGGTTTGCAAAAGTTAAACTTTCCCATAACCATATCGTTTAATACCTTAATTCCCTCTTCAACTTTTCCCATCTTACAAAACCCATTAATTACCGTGTTTAAAGTAACTACATCAGGATGACAATTTGTCTCGAGCATCATAACAAGTGCGTTCAAAAGCTCGGTTGAAACATCGTTCATGATCTGACATACAGCTCGTAAGTAAATATTGTAAATTCTCGCCTTATCAATACCTTTCTTGTTCAGCATGACGTCAAGAAGTTGCTTTGCCTTACAAAGATCATATTCTTCTAAACAAAGACAATCCATCAAAACCTTATACGTATACTCAGAGGGAACATAACCAATTTCAATCCCTTGTTCGAATAACTGAAATGCTCTCAGATAGCCACCATTCTTAGCTAGCCCGTGAACAATATGATTATATGAAACCAAACTTGGAACACACCCTCTTTTCCTCATCATATAAACAATCCTTGAGGCACCATGATGTCTTCCCTATCTACAAAGTGAATCTATCATCTCCCCATAAGCAAAAGCTTCGTCTACATTCTTCCCTTGAGGCATCTTTTCGGCTATATCAAAAACATCTTTAAACATTCCCTCATGACATAAAGTACTAATTAGATTCGTGAAAGCAGCATGATTAACTAAATGACCATCATCTTCATCTGCCATCGTTTCCCATAGTTTTGCAAGCAACGATGAGTACCCAAATTCAATATCCCGTTTACAAAGAACCCCACAAATCAAAACGCTCACTACAAAAAAAAGGGGCTATAGTGACGAGAATTTAATGACGACTTATATATTTCGTCACTAATTAGTGACGATATAGAATTGTCGTCACTATATATCGTCACTTGCATATATAGTCACGAAATTTTCGTCACTCATCTAGTCACGAAAAAAATTTCGACACTACCTTGAGTAAGTACATGCTCTTTTCTGTTATCTAACTCTTAAAAAATACAGGGACTTAAATTGACAAAAAGCTTAAAAGTTTTAAAAACAACACAAACGGTACACTTCTGTTATGAAGAATGTGTCAAATGTAGTTATCTATTATAATAAGCTAAACCAAACACTATTATCTAAGGAGGGAGAAGTGTACCTCTTTGCTTATTTATGTTGAAGTTAGTTTTTATTTGCTTATTTGATAGCTTATTTCCAAAAAAAATACTTGTTTTATTTGAAGAATGTGTCAAATGTAGTTATTTGATGACTTGGTGTTTTATCAACTTTATTGAATAGATATCGGAATATGTAGTGTTCGACTGTAGTTTTGATCTATTTTATAACCTGATGTTAAGTTCACTCTGGATAAGTTTTAGTTTCTGAATTTAGTTAAAAGTGGTGAAAGTATTGCACTATAACGATATTAGGTGGCATAAGTTGCAGCTCTAAGTTATAACCAGATATGGAGTGTTACACAGATATTTGGTAGATTAAGTGGTTGTTGAAGTTTGGATAGAGTTTCAGTGTTTCATGCCTCGAAATGCTACTTTGAATAAGGAGAAATAATTCTAGCAATCTGATTAGGATGAGATTCAGATATAACTAATTACCACTAGCTAATAGTAGTTTTTCTAATAGTTTCTTGATTAGTTTTGCGATTGTGATCGAAACAAAGGTGCTTTAATAATTTCTAAAATGGTTGAGCTGTTTTGTTACAAACTTTACTCTTGGTATATGTCTTTTTGTAGGTTAATATGGATGCGAGTTAGTCATGAAAGATCATTGATTGCATTCTACGACTAGGATCTATGGCATTTTGTGCTCCACAACAACTTTCTCAATTTCTACCCAGGATTTGTGCCAAATTTGATGGAGGTACTTCAAAAATTAAAAGAAATTGTAGTGGCTCAGTTTAAACTTGCATCGTTAGTTGAAGAAGCATTTAAAGTGGGTTGGGCTGTTTAGGTAGCGTGTCAAACTGTAACTTTTGGTTGGAGTAGAAAGTCACAATGTGTTGGCAGACTCAAAAATAATGTCCAAAATATTAAAACTTTTTTAAGTTTATAGTGTGTCAAATATTTTATTTCAGGAACTTTTTTAAGTTTATAGTGTGTCAAATATTTTATTTCAGGAATAAATACTAAAGAGTTTTTATGCATCTAAATTATACTTTGGTCATCTTCTTCCTCTTTGACCTATTTGATCCATTTCCTTTTCTTTTCTTTCTTTTTTCTGTTTTTACCAGTTTCTGGAAAAGCACTCCTTGACGATGAAGGTGCTAGTACTGAAGCACAAGGACCTGCAATCATTGAGGTTGTTGGCAGGGATAAGCGTAATGAAGTGCTTGCCGCGCTCTACATGGTCCGGACTGATATCAGCCTCTCAGTTCGCCAGGTATATTGATTTTAATGTTGTTGGTTGAAGTAGAAAAAATACAGGGCAAGCAAGTTAGCTAGTTAAAACTGGATGGGTTGAGTTGACTCTTCAAACTTTCTTTCAAAGTGTTAAAACTTTCTTTCACAGGTCCATTTTATTTAATGTTTCTTGTAAAGCACAAATTTTTTTATTTAAGGTTTCATGATAATTGTTCATTGATTTCTTGCAGTCAAATTCCGGAAAATGTTGAATGAATTGGGCTATAAAACTTAATTCACTGGGAGATGATAATGCTTCACATTCTCAAATATCGACTTGGTCAGCGTGAAACCATCTCGTTTTGGGGCTTGCCTCAAGTCTGCTTTTTTTTTTTTTTTCTTGTCAAGATTGTCAGATTTCTTTATCGGTAGAATGGTAGGTTATAATTTGGTTCGTTTTTGCTCTTTTTTTTGTTAGACACGTGAAAGATATTTATAAGGCGAAGTTGGTACATTGTGGACACAGTTGTGACATGTTGTATGCTTTAGATCAGACAGTTATACATCAGATGAATGATATATATTTTCGATTTATATTACTAATATTTTCTTTTTCTTCTGGTTATTGAAACAACATTACAGAAGAAATTGAGAATTAATTTTGTCATATGATACGAATAGTGACGATGTATTTCGTCACTAATGGATGTTAATGTTCCGTTAGTTTCAGCCAAAAATGACGCCTTTATTTCCTCACTAATCGCATCAAATAGTGACGACTTTAGCCACTTCAGTGACGGAAATTAAGTGACGAAATGTGTTGTCACACACCCATAAGTGACGACTTAGCTTGTCACTAAATTTAGTGTCAAATTCCAGTTTCGTCACTATTAACTTAGTGACGGAGCTATAGTGACGACAAGTGATGACCTTGATTTTTGTGACTAAGTTGCTTAGTGACGAATTTTTCCACTGTTAGTGACGATTTTCCACTCGTAATTAAAGCCCTTTTTTCTTGTAGTGACTATACGTTAACGCATTAGGCCTTACCCCACATTCTAACATCTCGTTAAACACCTTATGTGCATAACCCAATTCCCCAATTCTACAATATCCATCGATCAAAGTGGTATATGACACCACGTTAGGACAATACCCCAAACTTTGCATATGAAAGAACAATACATGAGCGAAATGGACCCATGTAAACGAACATAACTGATCAATCAAACGGTTAAAATTCGTTAACGAAGGAACAAAATGAGGTTTCACAGCAATAATCCTATGCACAACACGCAATGTGACATATGATCGTTTCCCCCAATCTAACAAACGTGCAATGATCACATTACAAGTTCGTTCATCGGGAACAATGCCAATAGTAGAAGGACCAGAAAGGCATGATTGAAAACAACTGTGAGCTTCCTCAAACCGGTTAGAGTCACAGAGAGCATGGATTATGCTGCTGAGGTTGAGTGAATCAAGACGGTATCCATGAATACTGAGGTTGTTAACTAGACGGATGGCTTCGTCTACATTGTGATGGATTGCACATAGCTTGTAGATTCTTTTGGTCCAGTAAGAACGGTTAGTAACACTTTCTTCAAGTTGTTCTAGTAGTTGTGATTGCTCTTGCCTTTGTTCATCAGACGCAATAGTGTGTATGAAAAAAGGAGCAAACTTTAAATGTTTACAGAGGTGGTATTGAACTGCTTTGCGCCGTAATTGGATTTTTGGTGAAAACATAATATTTTCAAAATAGTTACCCGAGGATCGATCAAAATGATGAAATTAGGGGTGAATAGGTAAGTATATTAAGGGGTGTTTAGACTAGCTTATACTGGGAGCTTATTGGTTGATTTCAGTTCCAAAACACAATAAGCCTAAAAATAGAGCTTATTTGAAGGCTTAATACTGAACAAAACAATTTCCGCCTTTTTCTAAAGTGCATTAGTGTTTAAAATAAGCTAATCCAAACACCCCCTACACTCTCAAATATAGTATTAGTCAGCCTTCATATCAAACATCTAAATCCGGGCTTTACTTGATGCAGAATAGCCGAGTCTTACCTAGTTCTAACTGGGTCTTGGCCAGAATAGCCTAGTCTTACCTGGTTCTAACTGGGTCTTTGCCAAAATAGCCTAGTCTTACCTGGTTCTAACTGGGTCTTGGCCAGAATAGCCGAGTCTTACCTGTTTCTAACTGGGTCTTAGCCAGAATAGCCGAGTCTGACCTATTTCTTACTGGGTCTTGGCCAGAATAGCCTAGTATTACCTGGTTCTAACTGGGTCTTGGCCGGAATAACCGAGTCTTACCTGTTTCTAACTGCGTCTTGGCCAGAATAGCCGAATCTTACCTGTTTCTAATCGGGTTTTGGCCAGAATATCCTAGTATTACCTGGTTCTAACTGGGTCTTGGCCAGAATAGCCTAGTCTTACCTGTTTCTAACTGGATCTTGGCCAGAATAGCCAAGTCTTACCTGGTTCTAACTGGATCTTGGCCAGAATAGCCGAGTCTTACCTGGTTCTAACTGGGTATTGGCCAGAATAGCCGAGTCTTACCTGATTCTAACTGGGTCTTGGCCAGAATAGCCGACTCTTACCTGTTTCTAACTGGGTCTTAGCCAGAATAGCCGAGTCTTACCTGATTCTAACTGGGTTTTGACCAGAATAGCCTAGTATTACTTGGTTCTAACTGGGTCTTGGCCAAAATAGCCGAGTCTTACCTGTTTCTATCTGGGTCTTGGCCAGAATAGCCGAGTCTTACTTGTTTCTAACTGGGTCTTGGCCAGAATAGCCGAGTCTTACCTGGTTCTAACTGGGTATTGGCCAGAATATCTTAGTCTTACCTGGTTCGAACTGGGTCTTGGCCAGAATAGCCGAGTATTACCTGGTTCTAAATGGGCACACTATTAATAACTAATACTACATGTGTAGATTTCTGAAGAAGGGTGTTATTCGTTCTTTTGATTCTTTCTACTTCTGTCAGCTTTGCTATTGTTCAAGGTACGGATATTCTGACCTTACTTTTAAGGTTTCCTTGTGATTACAACCTTTGATATGAACCTTCTGATTTAAACCTTCTGATTTGGACCTTTGCTATGATAAACCTTGTTATTTGAACCTTCTGATGTGACAACTATGTTTTGAGCATTTGTTTATGAACCTTAAGTAACCAGAGCTTCACTAGGCATGGGGGTTCCATGTCCGTGTCAGTGATGCACCTCTGACATGACTCTAGGGCAGTAGAATGATGTTCTGCCACGTCCCTTCTGTTATATATGAATGTGCACTATGGTGATGAGTTATTTTTCAGGGGCGTATGGATGCATTCTAGATCTGTTTTGTGATATGTTATGATATGATATTGTTTAGTGATTGTGGCTGTGTGTGCAATACACGTCCTTCACAACTCAGGGAGGTCTCCCCTCCAATTATGTTGCCTTATGTGATGAAATGATTTGAATATGTTTTGTCTGAGCTCATGGTATTCTAATTCTGTTTATACAAGTGACTGTATAGATTCCTTACCTAACCTACACACTACATTTACCTAATATCCATTATGCCTAACTATGTTTCCCCATACTATATCATTTGTACTTAAGCATTTATATTTCAGTTCATTATTGTTATATCCGTTCACCGGGCTTTTTAAGCTCAACAGCATTTTTTTTCTCCGTCAGGTATTCAAGATAGCTTATGGGATAGCTTTCTGGGGATTGAGAGTAGAGCTGAGTGCAGACTTGACCATAGTCATCTTAGATTGATGTTATTTATATATTATAGAGATTTAGAATTTTGTTTCATTTATTGTTTCCTTTTGATTGTTTTGTAAGACTTCCGCTTTTGTTTAATTATGTATGTTCTGATGTGAAACCATATTGTGATACCTTTACCCTTGTCGGGTTAGGGTGTTACATTTGATTTTCGTTATCGACGTTTGAAAAGCTAACATATTCTTCATCGGAATTCATATTTGATTTAGAGAATGTGTGTTGTGATAGAGAGAATTAAGGTAGAAAGTAAGTAATTGTGTGTAAAAATTGGTTATATATAACTATATATATAGAGTGGTATAGCTTTTTCTTTTTCTTTTTCTTCTTTTTCTTTTTTTTTTAATGAAGACTAGCTCTTACTTTACTTCAAATAGTTAAAAGATTCAAAAATAGTAGGTTTTGGCATGTGTGAGTTAACTCAATGGCGGCGTCATTTGGTTGCCACATAGGAATGACGCAGGTGTGAAAGTGAAGATACCCTTGGCTCTAAGCTTATTATTTGAGTTTAAAAAAAAGTTCAAGTCCAAAAATTTAGACAATATAAAAGAAGATAGATTAAGCTTAATGCTCTAAGTTATAAAAACTTCTAAATCGGAATGTAAACAAACTTAACGTTAACAAACCGTTTATAAACGGGTTTTGTTGGGGATAAGCCAACTAACGCGAGCAAACATAACTCAATATGAATTTAATGAATATTTTATACTTGTTTGCTAATTGTTGCTTAATGGACAAACATAATCAACCAAGAAATTCTTCTTCTTAATACTCATAAACTTTTTAAAGTTTGGACTAAAATGAAGAAATTCTTATTAATGCACAAACATGAACACAGACATCCGTTTGTTTGGTGAAAGTTAAATAAACGAACAAGACACATTCGTATGCGTTTGGTTATTTACGGGCTTTGTTCAAAATTATTGGTGCAACGTTGTTTTATGCATTTCTCCTTTTTATTTTTGTTCTTCAATCGATTTCTCAAATTTTATTTGGTTTCATAGCTAGACGTACATTAGTTAATTTAGTTGAGAACTCAAAATTACATCCAAATTTTTTTTTTGAAAAATTCTCACTTTAGAATCTTGCTTTAGGCCTTTAAATTGTTTGAGCCGTCCCTCGGTTTGGGTTGGGTCAACCTAACCCTTTTGACTCCCTAGTTACAACCTTACTAACAAATGTTTATGGTACATTGGTACATAACATGAAAAGTGTTGCTGAAAATATAAGTTGATAAAAAGCTTAAGAACTAAAAGATATAATAATCAGAAGGAAAAGGGCTAAAGTTGACAAAAGTAAGAAAAGGAAGCTTCCAGGAAAGAGACATAGGAGAGAAAAAAAAACATAAAAAGAAAATAATTCGTGTAAAACCATTTTACCATTAACAAGGGTTTAGGGTTTATGTGAACTTATTCAAAAATGTCTAAAAATGATAAAAATGTTTTTGAGGCAATTAAGCAATGGAGACTTATCCAAACTGTTGAGCTTGATGGAATAGGTGAAGCAGCTAAAGATGAAGATGTTCCAAAATCTGAGGTAAATAAAATAGTCTTGAAAGCCATTCAAGACCGCCAAGACATGATAAAAAGCCACCAAGACTCTATTGCAAGCCTTCAAAAATGCATGGAAGACGAAGAAAAAAAGGACCCAACAATGGGTAGTAGCAGTAGCCAGGGTGGTGGTGATGTGTTGTGTTATATATGTGGTAAGAATGGGCATAAGGCTAAGGAGTGTTGTGGTGTTGGTTGTTATGAGTGTGGTAAGCTTGGGCATGTTCGTAGGGGTTGGCCACCTTGTAATGGGGATGTGAATGGTGAACTGCAAGGGCTTGTTGGTGGTGGTGGCGGTATTTGTTATTATTGTGGGAAGGCCGGGTATATCGCCGTTTGTTCTTTGTGTGGTGAGATGGGTCATATGGGTAAGGAGTGTTGGTAGATTTTAATGTTTAACATGTTCTTAGTTTATGTTATATGATGCTAGTGGTATTCTAATGCAAAATTAGAGTTTCTATGATGTGTTTTGTTTTTTCTTAATTACTTTAGTTAACGTTAGTATGGCGTTGTAATGATGTTGAATTGCTTTAAGAATTGCGATTGGGATTGGAATGAAATTTTCTATGGTTTTTATTGAAGCCGAGAAACTGATGTCATTCTCTATTTGCCTTAATATGTTTTTTTATTAATGGCACGAAAGAATTGTGATCCCAGACTTATGATCCCTTTTTACTTAAGCTGCCCAGCGATATTAGTCAACATACCGTCTATTCTTGATTTTACCATAGCGACCAAAACATGTGAACTTGTAGTTGTGAATTGGAGTATCAGATGAGGCCAGCTCCTGCTAAAACAATTGAAGTTGGGCATATATACTTTGATGAGTTGTGATACAAATATACAATTGATTTTATGTAGGACTAACAGAAAGTGTGTGTTTTTATTATGTGTGCCTTGATAGTCTTTGGGTTATCATAGTATATACTTCAAAAATGGGCGAGGTTTAGGAAATATCATAGTATTTGGGTTAACATATATCTGTTAAACATATTCCATTAATCTTCAAAAGATACATATTCTTGTCGGTTACTTAACCATGCAGTAGATCTTTGAAGTAAGTGTTGCAGTGTTGCTGTGATGACTGACTATGCATCCCTAGAAACCGAACCTGCTCCAAATGAGGTTCAATTCGGGACTGTGAGAGTACCCCTAAAGCAAGCTTCAGTCATCAAGATGAGGAAGTGATGAAATTGGATGTCCTGAAAACATATTATGCTCATCTTTTTGATCTTATTATTATTGTTGTGAAGCTTCAAGAGTATGCTTATAATGTATGGATAAACGGATGCTGGTTATTTGATTATTTTATAGCCACATTATATTACTAGTTCTGAAATATGCTTAACAAGAAAACAAATCAAATGGGTCTATTTGGACATCATCAACGTAATATTTTACCTCTTAGAGTAACTGAATAATACTTGCTTCTTTCGAAAATGCAAGCATTAGTAATGGGTAAATGAGCTGATTGGACAAAGGAAAAAACAACTAAATGTTACTAACAAAGGGGAAAAAACAAACTAAATCAACATAAGATTTTAATCGCCCATGCAAAGAATGATGCGCTTTTATAAGTTTATTACAGTAAAAAAATTAGATATTATTTTTCGTGTCTTATCACTTCTTGACTCGATAAGATAAACAATGCAGCTCTAACCCGACTGTCTCAACCCTATAACAATATTGGGTTATCAGGTTGGAGTTCAGGCAGGGTGGTTCAATGGTAAAGTTGCTAAGGGTTCAAGTTCGGGCATGATGGTTCAATGGTAAAGCTGCTAAGCGCCTCTATGTTTTCAAAACTCCTGATTCTAATGCCTCGTATATATAGATAGTAAAATTCTTTTCAAGGCTCCGTATGCATAGCTAGATTCCTTTTATTTAATTTTTTTTATTATTATTTTTTTTTTTATTATTATTTTTCCCTTCACTTCTAAGGCCTCTGATTTACATAACCTGGTTAAAAAAATTGGGATTTTGGGCCTATCATGTGTTTTAAATTTTGTTTTTAGGCTTGCAATTTATGAGATACTAAGCTTATTATTTGAGTAAGAAAAAAGTTTTAGTCCCAAACTTTTGACATAATACAAAATGATAGATTTAGCTTAGTACTCTAGTTATAAACAAACTTAATGTTAACAAACTGTTTAACTTACTAAACCAACCCTAAAGTAGGGAGTGCTTATGATTTTATTTTTTAACTTTGGCAGACATGACGCGGACACCGTGTACTTCAACTAATATACATATTCCCTCCGTCTCAAAATATAAGTTCATTTTTACTTTTTGAATGCAACTTTGACCTTATATATTCTTTTTTGTATTATATAATACTTGATGAGAATTATACCAATGAAAATACATGTAAAACTCAATCTATTTATATATTTTGCATCAAGTATTATATAATATAAACAAAAATATTTAAGGCCAAAGTTGGATTCAAAAAGCGAAAAATAGACTTATATTTTGAGACGGATGGAGTATATACAATAAGCCAACAAACGCGAGCAAATATAACTCAATATGAATTTAATGAGTATTTTATACTTGTTTGTTAATGGTTGTTAATGGACAAACATAAACGAACAAGAAAATCGTATTCTTCTTAACACACAAACATCTGTTGTTTCAGTGTTCGTAATAACTCGTTTCGTTTGGTTAAAGTTAAACAAACGAACAAGACATGTTTGTATTCGTTTGGTTCTTTACAATCTTTGTTCAAAATTACTGGGACAACGTTGTTTCTTCATTTCTCCTTTCTATTGTTGTTCTTCAATCTATTTCTCAAATTTTATTTGGTTTCATATCTAAACATAAGTTTATTTAGTTGAAAAAACATCTTTTTAAAATCTCGCTTTAGGCCTCAAAAGTGTTTGAGCCGCCCCTCACTTCGGATCGGGTCAACCTAACCCTTTTGGCTCCCTTTGGCCCTTACAACCGTTTACTAACTTGGTCAATAATCTAACTTGAAATGTTGTATGGTACATAACATGAAAAGTGTTACTGAAAATGTAAGTCGATAAAATCTTTCATAGCTAGACGTTACATTAGTTAATTTAGTTGAGAAACTGAAATTACACCGATTTTTTTTTTTTTTTTTTTTTTTTTTTTTTTTTTTTAATTCTCGTTTTAAAATCTTGCTTTAGGCCTCTAAACTGTTTGAGCCGCTCCTCGGTTTGGGTTGGGTCAACCTAACCCTTTTGGCTCCCTAGTTACAACCCTTTACTAACTTGAAATGTTGTATGGTACATTGGTAAATAATATAAAAAGTGCTGCTGAAAATATAAGTTGATAAAAAGCTTAAGGACTAAAAGATATAACAATCAGAAGGAAAAGGGCTGAACTTGACAAAAGTAAGAAAAGGAAGCTTCCAGGAAAGAGGCATAGGAGAAAAAAATATAAAAGGAAAATAATTCATGTAAAAATAGTTTACCAGTAACAAGGGTTTAGGGTTTATGTACATTTATTCAAACTAAGCATTCATTCTAGTTGGAAAATGGGTGATAAAAATATTTTTAAGAGTATTAGGGAAGGGAGAATTGTCCAAACAGTTTTGTATAAGGGAATTGGTGAAGCTGCCAAAAATTTTGATATCCCAAAATCAGAAGTTAATAAAATAGTTTTGAAAGCAATAAAAGGCCATCAAAACATGATAAAAATCCATCAAAACTCTATAGCATGGCTACATAAGCATATGGAAGAATCCGAAGAAAGGGACCGTAAAACACGTCTTTGCCACGGTAATGTATGTTGTTATTTCTGTGGTGAGAATTTTCATTTAGCTAAGGATTGTAGTTGTTTTAAGTGTGGTGAGAATGGGCATTTAGCTAAGGACTGTAGTGGTTATGCTGGTCGTAGTGGTTGTTATAAGTGTGGTCAAGTCGGGCATAGAGCTAGGAAATGTAACCAGGTTGGTAGTGGTGGTGACTGTGTTTGTTATAATTGCGGTGAGATTGGGCATATCGCGTGGGAGTGTAGTCAGTGTTGTTCTCTGTGCGGTAAAAGTGGGCATATGGGTAAGGACTGTCCTGAATTAAGTTGTACATGTGGTGAAGATGGACATTATCCATATGAGTGTCCTAGGGACCGTAGTGATGATGAGGATAGGATTTGCTGTTATATATGTGGTGGGAAGCATACGGCTAAGAACTGTAGTGGTATTGGTTGTTACAAGTGTAGTAAGGTTGGGCACCTCGGTAGGGATTGTGGTCAGGTTTGGGGTGGGGGTGGTGGTGATGGTGTTTGTTATTATTGTGGTCTGAGGGGGTATATGGCTGTTTGTTCTCTGTGTGGTAAGACAGGGCATTTGGGTAAGGACTGTTGGTAAAGATTCAAGATCTTAAGTGTCACATGTGTTTTTAATTTAATTTTAATGTTTTAACGTTGAGTATGATGTTTATGAATTAAAGGTGGTTGAACCATGTTCGTAGTTTATGTTATATGATATCGGTGGTATTTAATGTAGAATTACAGTTTCATGATGTTGCTTAATGTGTTCTAGTTTTTACTTTAGTTATTTAAACGTTATTGTAAGCATAGCGTTGTAATGATATTGAGTTGCTTTACATCTTATGATCGAATTGGAATGAAATATGCTATGTATGTTTTCTTGTATAGTATAGAAGCCAAGAAGTTCATGTCATTCTCTACTCGGCTTGAGTTAATATCATTGACAGAAAATAATTGGTTTTTCCAAGACTTACAGATCCTTTTGTAGGTGTCTGTGGACAGTATTTGTCACTATTTTATTCATATGCTGCATTCTACTATGAAATAATCAGAGCCTGTTGTGAAAGCTTTTGCGTTATATAGGCTTTGAGAGATATTTTTAGCCTGCCTAGGTATGTTAATGTTGAGAATCATCTTGTTGACGATTGTTCTTATTCTTACTGATGTTTTGCAATGAGGTCCACATGAAGTTTTCTTGTGTTACCGATTTTTGGAATTTCTTATTATTACTCCCTATGTGCTTGCGTGATAGGAAAATTTGGAACTGTTGTTCACATTCTTGTATATGAAGCCCAAGACGGTGTTCGGTGCATAAAGGAAACTGGTCTAAATTTCGACCCATGTATGTAGAAATAGGTTAATCTGGGTTACATAGTATCTCTACGGGTCAAGAGGATAAAGATACTTAATGAAGATGTAAATGCATACAACCCCTTGTCCCCTTCAATAGCATCATAAAAACTAAATAAAATTATTTTAATAATAATTTTAGTTCATCTGCAGATTAAAAAGTTGTTTGCAAGTCAACCCAATCTAACCCATAGATTCTGCATTTGACCCATTAGACATCTTGCATTTCTGCCCATTTTTCAACCACAACATATGACCTTGACCCCTTTTAATGATCTAAGATTTCATATGTGGGATGACCCTTAATAACAAGATAATCATAATAAGTTTTGTTGCAACTACTCCTTGACTGTTCTTTTGACCACTATATAATTAGATAACCAGTATTAGTTTCATTTACGTCTATATCCAAACACTAGAAACTAATTATGTGCTACTAAAAAATGCAATGATCTATAATCACTTCCATAACGCAGTTCCAAGCATGCCTTAAATATGGCTATAGAATAACCAAGTGATTTTGGTTTTGAAGTTTTGTGTTGAGCTTGTTGTGAACACACGGCTGTTGCTACAGTGGTGCATGTATATATTTTTCTTGAAGCACCTTATAAACGGGGGGAAAATGTGTCCGCAATATCGCTAGGAACTGTAATCAGGCTGGCTGTAAACCTCGTCCTCATTGTGCTAAGTGTGGTGACATTGGGCATGTCACTAATGACTGTAGTGCTCTTGGTTGCTCTTTGTGTGATGGGGATGAAGGTTTTTGTTGTGGTCTTTGTTATCAACTCAAGTACTCAACCTAACCCATTGATACCGCTTTTGACCCATTACCCATCCCGCATTCCTTTCCCATATTTCAACCACAACATATGACCACGCATGTTGCTACATGTTATGTGCCTTTATCTTCCAATGATTCGGTTTAACCAATGATGTACGGTTAGGGTTTGTATGTTTGTTAATTGCTCAAATGAGATTACCCAGTTTCATGACTAAATGCAGGTTTTGTTGCATATGATTTTGGTACTGAGTACTGAATTGGGATTCTAAAATTATCAAGTTTTATCTTCAGTTATAACAAGTATTCCGTAAATGTGTGTGATTAATGATGGTGACCAAGAACATTGAAAGAGCAATGAACTATTAATAACGATGCCTTTATTAACTTGTTATGATTGGGTGGTTGTTTGATACTTGGATGGTTTTTAGGGTGATTAATGATGGTGACCAAGAACATTGAAAGAGCAATGAACTATTAATAACGATGCCTTTATTAACTTGTTTAACCAGAAGACGACTCAACATGTTTGATTTAAATGTGTATCAGGTCGTTTATTGGGTCACTTTTTACCCATTTGACTCGAACCTGAACCACAATATGACAATATATGGACAGCCAAATTTCAGATCAACCCTTCCGATATTCCATACGGGGTAATTGGGTCAACTCATATCAACCCTTATGACATAAATCCAACCCGGATAACTTCATGTCAGTTTTGTGTTGAAATTAATGCCATTTCATGTTTGTGTCGCTTAATTCATGTTAAGTTTATGCTGTATTTCAAGAAGTTGAAGGTACAAATGAATCACAGAAAAACTGTAAATTACAGGTAAATGAAACAAAACTGATTTACAAGTTGATTTTCTCTTCACCTAATTGTTTCCTTTGCTTGTGTAATTTATCAATGATCCTCCATGTAACTGCATCAGGAACTACCCCATTTTTTCTCATTTCACCAACAATCTGATAAGCTTCTTTCTTTAATCCCAACTTATAAGCACCTTCTATCAAAATATTATAATTTACGACATTCAGCCTAACTCCACTATCCGCCAATTCATATATGAAATCACAACCCTCATTAAACTTACCTGAACGACAAAGTCCTTTAACAATGGCTGAATATACAAAGTTGTCATGAACTCCTGATGGCCAAATAACATCATCCCATAATACTTTTGCTTCATCTACTCGATCACACTCACATAATCCATCTATCATTATCGCATGTGTAGTACTATCAGCAACCACTTGACCCTGAACCATGGAGTTAAAGACCTCTATTGCTTCATTCACAAGACGGAGCCTAAATAAACCACGAAGCACAACATTATAAGTTATGACATTCGGGTGAAACCCCTTTTCGGGCATGATTTTGAAAAGCACGTCAAGAGCTTCTTGTGTTTTTCCAACGGTTAATAATCCACTTATAATAGTGGTAAATGTTACATTATCGGGTGTGCAAAAGTTAAACTTTCCCATAACCATATCGTCTAATTCCTTAATTCCCTCTTCAACTTTTCCCATCTTACAAAACCCATTAATTACCGTGTTTAAAGTAACTACATCAGGATAACAGTTTGTCTCGAGCATGATAACAAGTGTGTTCAAAAGCTCGGTTGAAACATCGTTCTTGATCTGACATACAGCTTGTAAGTAAATATTGTAAATTCTTGCCTTATCAATACCTTTCTTGTTCAGCATTACGTCAAGAAGTTGCTTTGCCTTACGAAGATCATATTCTTCCGAACAAAGACAATCCATCAAAACCTTGTACGTATACTCAGAGGGAACATAACCGATTTCAATCCCTTGTTCGAATAACTGATATGCTCTCAGATATCCACCATTTTTAGCAAGCCCGTGAACAATATGATTATATGAAACCAAACTTGGAACACACCCTCTTTTCCTCATCATATAAACAATCCTTGAGGCACCATGATGTCTTCCATATCTACAAAGTGAATCTATCATCTCCCCATGAGCAAAAGCTTCGTCTACATTCTTCCCTTGAGGCATCTTTTCGGCTATATCAAAAACATCTTTAAACATTCCCTCGTGACATAAAGTACTAATTAGATTCGTGAAAGCAGCATGATTAACTAAATGACCATCATCTTCATCTGCCATCGTTTCCCATAGTTTTTCAAGCAACGACGAGTACCCAAATTCAATATCCCATTTACAAAGAACCCCACGTATCAAAACACTATATGTTAATGAATTAGGCCTTACCCCACATTCTAACATCTCGTTAAACACCTTATGTGCATGACCCAATTCCCCAATTCTACAATATCCATCGATCAAAGTGGTATATGACACCACGTTAGGACAATGCCCCAAACTTTGCATATGAAAGAACAATACATGAGTGAAATGAACCCATGTAAACGAACATAACTGATTAATCAAACGGTTAAAATTCGTTAACGAGGCCACAAAATGAGGTTTCACAGCAATAATCCTATGCACAACAAGCAATGTGACAGATGGTTGTTTCCCCCAATCTAACAAACGTGCAATGATCACATTACAAGTTCGTTCATCGGGAACAATGCCAATAGTAGAAGGACCAGAAAGGCATGACTGAAAACAACTGTGAGCTTCCTCAAACCGGTTAGAGTCACAGAGAGCATGGATTATGCTGCTGAGGTTGAGTGAATCAAGACGGTATCCATGAATACTGAGGTTTTTAACTAGACGGATTGCTTCGTCTACATTGTGATCGATTGCACAAAGCTTGTGGATTTTTTTGGTCCAGTAAGAACGGTTAGTAACACTTTCTTCAAGTTGTTCTAGTTGTGATTGATGTTGCCTTTGTTCATCAGACGCAATAGTGTGTGTGAAAAAAGGAGCAAACTTTAAATGTTGGCAGAGGTGGTATTGAACTGCTTTGCGCCGTAATTGGATTTTGGGTGAAAACATAATATTGTAAAAATGGTTACCTGAGAATCGACCAAAATGATGAAATTAGGGGTGAATAGATAAGTATATCAAGGGGTGTTTAGACTAGCTTATATTGGAAGCTTATTGGTTGATTTCAGTTCCAAGACACAATAAGCCAAAAAAATGGAGCTTATTTGGAGGCTTACTACTGAACAAAACAATTTCCGCCTTTTTCTAGTATTAGTCAGCCTTCATATCAAACATCTTAATCCAGGCTTTACTTGATCTAGTTTAGCGAGTTAACTGGTCGCACATAATGGGATTAATAGTTGTGCTTAAGTACTTTGTTTGATTGTAACATAAAGTCTGGATAAATATGGGTCTGCATTCTTTACGAAAACACTTGCTTTTAGCTCGTATTGTACAACAACAGCTTAGCAATGGTACTAGTTAGCATTTAAAACATAAACATTTTAACCTTAATGAGTGGCACTTTGTTTCAGGCATTTGATCAAACAGGTAATGTGCAATGACAACAAATTGTATAAATAACACCAATGTTGGGAATGAGATACATTGTACCTGATAAAGAATCTTTGCAAGTTGGAAGGCAAGTTGGTTATTGTGTCATATGGCTTCACAATTAGCCTATAAAAGGCAACGAGATGTGCCTCATCTTGGCATCCCATCTCAAGCAAAACACACACAAGTGTTCATTTGCATCTCAAGCAAAACACACACAAGTAGAGAGTTGGTGAAATAACTCATAATACATAATACAAGAGATATAATAATGTGTTATCTGTATTAGTGAAGGTGTAACTCCTAGTTTTACATAATGAAACGTATCTTTCGTTACCTGTGATTTTTACCCTGTTGGGGTTTTTCACGTTATATCTGTGTGTCATCTTTTATTACATTTCATATTTTAGTTGTGGGTTTGCTTCAATCCGGTGTCTGTTACGCCCTTGGGTCGAGGCAAATGAACCAAGAAAGCACCAAAGTGGCAAGAATCTTTTGTGATGGGCTAGGATTTATCTGCAATATTTATCTCAATGTTTTAGGAATGTGTTTGTGTTGTATTAGGAATGTCTTTCCTGTCAAGAGTCCTTGTTTAGGTAAATTTCGTATTGTCTTGTGTTACAAGTTTGGTATTCGGTTATATATACCAAATAGGTTATTAATAAAAGTTCAGGTTTTGTCAAGTAAATCTCTATTCTCTCTTCTTTATTCTTACGGAGCTTGCACACACTATAGTGGTGCTATCTTGATACGAGCTTGGTCGTATCAATTGGTGCTTTCATTGCACTCACGGTCATGGATGAAACAACGGTTCGAGGGTTACTTAAAGAGCAACAAGATCGAGTAGAAATTTTGGCACAACAGCAGGCCGCGACTTTCCACTTGCAGTTTGATGCATTACGTGCCGAGTTGCAGGCTACTCTAGGGCAACTTCAAGGCCGGGCTAGCGGAGGCGGCAATACAGGGACATTATTGCCGAAGTCAATGCGTCTGGATGTTCCAAAATTTTCAGGAGAAGATCCGATAGCTGGATCTTTACCATCACGGATTACTTTTCGTTGCTTAATACACCTGCTGATCAGCGGCTACGGATTGTGGGTTTTAATTTAGAGGGTGCGGCTGCGGAATGGTTTCGGTGGATGACAAGGAATGGTTTGATTACCGATTGGGATCGGTTTGTGGAAAGTGTTAAAAGTCGTTTTGGACCATCAAAGTATGAAGACCCACAAGGGGCTTTGTCGAAGTTGTTACATCTTGGTACAGTGGAAGATTATCAAAGGGAGTTTGAAAAATTGATGAATAAAGTGACCAATATATCAGATCTTTGCTCATATCTTTTTATATTTCTGGGCTTAAACTTCACTTACAAAGGGAGTTACTGGTGTCGAAACCCACTATGCTGGGGGATGCTTTTGCGTTGCTCGGATTACCGAGGCTCGTTTGGATTGGCCAGATGGCTGCACTACCGAGTACAACCGCTAAAACTGTGGCGGCTGTAACACCTCAAAGACAAGCAATGCCACGTCTTGGAGGGGTTTCGGGGGCGACCAATACATCCAAACCACCAGTCTTTCCAACCCCTACTGGAACTTCCAAACCACTTGCAATTAAATGGATATCGCCGGCTGAGCGACAGGAGCGACTAAATAAAGGGTTGTGTTTTAATTGTGATAATCGGTGGACACGTGGGCACAAGTGTCCTGGTAAATTTTTGTTGCTAATGACCGAGGAGGAAAAAGACATGGTAGTTGTGACCGGGAGTCCGCGTTCTCTCCAACTTTGGGGACAAATTGGTAAGGGTGATGTTCATGTTCTCATTGATAATGGTAGTACTCATAACTTTATTCGGCCCGATGTGGTTGAGAAAATGTGTTTACCTATCAAATCGACAAAACCCTTCAAGGTCTATATTGGTAGTGGGGCGTCTTTGTTGTATGAAAGTGTGTGTTCCAGCGTTACTCTTCGAATGCAAGGGGTGGTAATTGAGGTTGACTTATATGTATTGCCCATGCGCGGTCTTGATGTGGTGTTGGGAATTCAATGGCTCCAAAACTTACGCAAGGTTACACATGATTATGCGCATCAGACCATGGAGTTTAATATATTGGGCACTACCTATTCGTTAAAAGGGGATGATTCACTCCGCATGAAAAAGATAAGTTTTCACCAGATGCAGGCAATGATGGATCATGACGACATCTATGGAATTTATGAGATTCATCACCTCGCGAACGAGTCTGAAATTGAAGAGATGCCAACTGAAACAGGGGTTCCACGCTTGGCTGAGCTCGAGCAACTTCTGCTCCGATTTGATTCAATTTTTCAGGTACCCACTACTTTACCTCCTCATCGTTCAATTGATCACCGTATACATTTATTACCCGAAACTAAGCCGGTGAATGTACGGCCTTATCGTTATCCGCACTATCAGAAAGGAGAGATGGAAAAATTGGTGAATGAAATGCTAAACCAAGGTATTATACGTTTTAGTCAAAGTCCCTTTTCCTCTCCTGTTTTATTAGTCAAGAAGAAAGACGGGAGTTATCGGTTTTGTGTAGATTACCGGGCTTTGAATGCAGTTACGGTTAAGGATAAATTTCCTATTCCAACGGCCGATGAGATGTTCGACGAACTTGGGGGAGCCATTATTTTTACCAAGTTAGACTTGCGAGCAGGTTATCATCAAATTCGGGTTCACGAAAGGGATGTTTACAAGACGGCATTTCGTACGCATGATGGTCATTATGAATTTTTGGTCATGCCTTTCGGGTTGACAAACGCACCATCTACTTTTCAGGCGACTATGAACCGTTTATTTGCACCATACTTGCGCAAGTTTGTGATTGTTTTTTATGACATTTTGGTTTACGCCTCACATTTGGAACACTTGGAATGTATCTTTAATTGTTTGCAGGAACACCAATTTTATGTAAAAAAAAAAAAAAAAAAAAAAAAAAAAAAAAAAAAAAAACTAAGTGTGTGTTTAGGGCCGAGACACTTGAGTATTTGGGTCACATGATATCAGGGCGCGGGGTTAAGATGGATTCCAAAAAGGTAATGGCGGTAGGTGATTGGCCAGAGCCAACGACGCAACGCCAAGTGCGAGGATTTTTGGGGCTAGCGGGGTATTATAGGCGTTTTATAAAAGGGTATGCAACGACGGCAGCACCTCTCACCGAATTATTGCGAAAGGATGGATTTAGGTGGGGCGATCAGGAGGCGGAAGCTTTTCGGAAACTTAAGCAACAACTATCTACGGCACCCATCTTAAGTCTACCGGATTTTACCCAAGAATTTGTTGTGGAGGCTGATGCGACTA
This sequence comes from Artemisia argyi, assembly GCA_030686995.1. NCBI lineage: Eukaryota > Viridiplantae > Streptophyta > Magnoliopsida > Asterales > Asteraceae > Artemisia > Artemisia argyi. The sequence goes on along the minus strand of JARVZY010000213.1, from coordinate 11,307 downwards.
TGGTATAGGGGCAGTATTGCTTCAACACAATCGTCCTATTAGTTATTTTAGTAGGAAGTTAGGTCCAAGAATGCGCGCGGCAGCCACGTACCAAAAGGAATTGTTTGCTATTGTGGAAGCTCTCTATAAATGGCGTCAATATCTAGTGGGAAGGCGGTTTAAAATACGAACTGATCATAAGAGTATTAAGGAGCTCATGCAGTAGGTAATTCAAACTCCGATTCAACAAAAGTATGTACGGAAACTAATGGGTTTTGATTTTGTGGTTGAGTACAAGCCGGGGGTGTCGAATCAAGTCGCGGATGCTTTATCACGCATGCATGAGGACGAAGAGCTGGTTAAGGCTGAATTCATGGCTCTTAGTCAACCCATTGTGGGGTTACTTGACAGTTTGAAGAATGAGAATGAAACCTTGGAGGAACTGCAGGTTTTGCACCAACAATTGGACAACGGGACCGGGCCAGATGGGTTTCGGCGAGAAAAAGGGTTGTTGATTTTTTGCGATCGTTATTATATAGCACAAAATCCAACTTGAAGGCCTTGCTACTACGTGAGTTCCATGATACACCAAGTGCTGGTCATGGGGGTGTTAAAAAGATGTTAGTCGGGCTTTGTGCATTGTTTTACTGGCGTGGTATGCGCAAATCTGTGGAGGATTATATTAAGCAGTGTATGATTTGTCAACAAACTAAATACTCTACATAGGCGGTGGGTGGGTATCTTCAACCTTTACCAATGCCGGAAGGAGTATGGGAGGATGTCTTCATGGATTTCATAACGGGGTTACCACCTTCTAAAGGATTCACCGTCATTTTGGTAGTGGTGGACCGTTTTTCAAAGTATGCTCATTTTGGGGCATTGCCTACAAACTTTAATGGACATATGGTAGCCGAGTTGTTTATGGAAATTGTGGTTAAACACCACGGGGTACCCAAAACTATTGTTTCTGACCGGGATCCGATTTTAGTTAGCAATTTTTGGAAGGAGTTGTTTCGGTTTAGTGGGACACAACTTAACCATAGCACGGCCTATCATCCACAATCCGATGGACAAACTGTAAAACCTAAAAATTTCGAACGTCTAAATACCCAAAATGCCCCTCTAATTTAAAACTTTTGAAGAGGCGTCTAAATATTTAAGCCATTACATTCTGATGTTGACCAAAGTATTTAAGAGATAATACTTGAACCTTTCGCGACGTATATACACGCCTTTGAGTACAAATGAAACGAAACCAAAAATGAGAATAGATGCATGATTAGCATAAATTAGAAAGAAACAAATCAATTCCATAATATGAGGCATTTTCCCTTATCAATCCAATCACTTCACGCGGTTTTCCACCCTATCTTTTATACCGAATATCACAACACATTCAAGATCTAAAACCCTAAACGAAAGCACACAAGCGGCTACTACCATTCTTGTTCCATTTCCGTTCTAATCAAGATGCAAAGGAGGTGATTGATCGTAGTTTTTGGGTGGTGTTTGGACGTTGGTAACTTTTGATCGAAAGGGTATTTGTATTCGTGGGTTGTAAGCTGTTCGAAGGAGGGTTTCCTGGTTGTGTTTCGGCTAGAAAGTGTTGTTGTTCGATCCTTGCTTCTGTTCTCGTTAACATGCTACAAGGGTAACGTTATCCTACCTTGTTCAATACAACTCTTTTCTCGTTCTATTCAGGTTGTTGTTCGATTCCACTTGTTTTCTAATCGATTATATAGACACATAAAATCATACGCCTAAGACACATAAAATGACGATGCTTATAAAATAATTATATGAATGGCATATCATAATGAAACATGAAATCTGAATACAGAAAGCATTTACGTATCGACTTATTTTCGTTTTGAACATTCATAAAGGATGAAGATGAAACTTGTATATATGTGAAGCTACGTGTAAATTTTTGGTTTCATGAAATAATGAAAACTCGCATAAAATCATACGCATAGAAACTGTTTTGTCAAATCGTTTGCGGACTGTATCGGTGTCAACTTTTGTGGCCTACTGATGGTTTATTCCCAGCTCTTGTCGACCTATGTTATCACTAAACATGCCATAATATATGGTCTTTAATGAGGCGTTAAATACTTAAAACCGTATGATTAATATAATCGATAAAGCTATGATTTTATGTGAGGATTTTATGCATGTTTCGGCTCGGTGTGTAGGCTGTGATGTGTGTCGACATGTGTGAGGTTACAACCTGTTTACATGTTGCCTTGGGTTCGTTATGTTATGGTTGTGTCTCGTTATTCATGTATGTTGTCTCATTAAGTTGGAAGGTTGAAAAGAGTGGTTGTGCGTTATGTTTTTGATGGGTCGAATGGGTTCGAAAACATGATAACAAATTGAGTGAAAAGTTAATGGCGTATGGGTTAAACATCAGGTGGTAAAATATGCATTGTTCTTTACATGATTAAGGGTCCTGATATTCGTTCCTCCGTTTCGCCTTTCGGTCCGATTATTATCAAATTCATTTAGTTTTCATGCATGCATGTGTCGCTTGAAATTCTTAGAGGTGTGTGTTTGTTTAACGGAAGATATTTATAACCTGTATATCATGCATAAAGGAATAAGGGTGTGGGGTGATTGTTGTCGCGTTAAAATGTGTATCCTTTCGCACGTTGTGTCTAGTTGTGGTCTCGCATGTATTTCTTTTGGGTGTGTTTTGCTCATTAATCATCAAACCTATATTTAGACATCAGTAAACTATTTTGATATGCTCATGCATGGGCTATACGTAGACAAAAGATTTTCATTGGCTAAAATGTTTTGTGACTTATTTATATAAGTGTGAGTTAGTGTACTCGGGTCGTGGTACGAAAAATCATAGTCACATATTTTGTCACACGTTATATATTGATGCTAGTCGTGTGAGTTAATTGTTAGTTGGGTCATGTGTCTTATTAAATAAATATGGGTGGCGTGTGCATACTTATGTGAGTCGTGGGCAAACATGTGAAAATTATATTTGTGAGTCGTCGCGGTCTTTAATGATATCGTGTATATATATATATATAAATAAATTATGAATGACTGGTCTAAAATTATCATTTTGATATAAATTTATAGTGTAAACCTTAAAGTTCATTCTTTGACATTTTTAATTATTAAATTTGATAATTTACATTTATGATCCTAAATTGTACTAAATTGACATATTTAACTCTAAACTATTATATTGGTCATTTTAACCTTTAAATATACTTAATTGTCAATTATAACCTTAAAGTATTAAATTACTATTTCGTAAAAGCCTACTAATTATGGAAATTTACTATAATAGGAAAGCTGCTATAAATGAAAAGTTAGTAAAAATAAAAGTCTGCTAAAATGAGTAGTTAGATTTAAAATAAGTTATTAATAATAAGCCGATCATTAATTCGTGTAGATTCGCTGAAGAAGGAGTGACTTCCTATTCTCATGTTATGATGTGGTTTCGTTGGCGGTCTAAGGTACAGATATTCCGTACTCTTTCAGTAAGAGTGCACACTTCCTCTCTCTTGACTTTGTCTTTGATTTGTTATCGTATTATGATTCCGTTTGATCTTGTTTATGATCATTCGTACTCGGCTCTATAATTGATGTGTTTCACCGGTATTTGCGATCCTATTATTATTCGTTTGAACTCTTATGATCCATTCGATAACCTTTTGTGACCTTAACCTTTGAACCTTTGTGAGACTTTGGATACCCTTTGGGATATTATAACGGGAGGTGAAACCCTTGTGAGACTTTGAATGTTCTTTTGGGATAATATAACGGGAGGTGAAATTTCTTTTCTTAATTATGATATGGGAACATTTAAAGGAGAAACTATTTTATAACGGCACTTTTAATATGATTTAAGATCACTTATCTGTGGGATTTTTATAAATGTCATCTTTGGAAGATCTTTTCTAAATGAATCCTTGTTATAAACCTTTCTAAATGGGATTGTACTACGAACCTTTTTAAGCAAGTGATGGGAACATACTAAATTGAACTTTTGTTTAAAACTCTTATTATGACCCTTTGATCATGAACTTTGGGACTTTGGAACTTGGAATAGTAAACCTCGTGGATTGGAACCTTGACTTTGATCTTTCCATTTGACCCATTGACATTGATCCATTTGAATTGAACCTTTGCTATGAACCTTTGATTTGAACTCTGATTATGAACCCTGCCATTTGTAAACCTTTAACCTGAACCTTTGCTATGCACCTTGGATTATGATACTTTGATTTGACTTAGACTTTGCTATTTGATTTGCCTTTGACCCTTCAGTATTATACCCGAGCATTTTCTTAGTCATGAAGGTAACATGACCGTGGCATTGATGCACCAATGTCATGACTCCAGTGTGGTCGAGTGATGTTCCACACCGTCCCTTTGTTTGATCTGCATTTGGTTTGGGTAGGGGCGTATGGATGCATCCTAGATTTGCTTTGATTTAATTTGCTACTACATTTGGTTTGGTGTCTGGTACTGTGTGCAATACATGCCTTTCACATATATTTGGGAGTTAGCTACTCCGTGGTTACTTGAGGACTCCCTTCCTACTACATTTGGTATTCTGAGGTCTCCCCTTTGAGTACATGGTTACCTTGCTGAAGACTTTGTTTTGTTTTGTTTGGCTCGTGGTAGAATGCTGATATAACCTAACCTTTAACTTATTCTTATCATCCTTATTATACCTTTTGTTTTCCCCAATGCACCCTATGATATTCTTTGATCCTTATCTTTTGCTTCATTTTTATATATATATATATATATATATATATATATATATATATATATATATATATATATATATATATATATATATATATATATATATATATATATATGTTTACTGGGCTTTTAAGCTCAGCCGCATTTCTTTTCTTGTGGCAGGTTTAGTAGGAAGCTGGGTTTGTGGATGAGAGATCTTATTTTGGACTTAGAAGACTTCACCCTGATTAGCTACTGGCTGGACTTAGAGATGATTTGAAGCAATTGATGTTGGGCTTAGTTCATCGTTGTTACTCTTTTGTATTTTGTTTAGTTCTCCTTGTAACCTTTGTATACTTTGTATTAGAAATGTATTTCCATTCGCTTGTGTTCTGATTTGACTCCATAATGTTACACTTTAGCCCTTCTCGGGTTGGGGTGTTACAAAATGGTATCAAAGACAGGTTTGGATCGGCGGATGCGACGTCCGTAGAGCTTAGGCTATGACCTGTGAGTTTTGGACCATTAGGCTTCCACTGTAGGAACATAGAAACCGCTTTGACAACTTGCTTTAGGAATCCCCTATATGAACTTAAGTTTTGACTCGTAAGGAATGGGTAGACTTTAAGAGATTTCTTACGTATCTTTGCGTCCGTATTGCTCTGATTCGTTCCTTATTTTTAGCTATGCCTTGTTGGAATCATCCTTTTGGAGTTAGAGATTTTGCACCACCTAAGTTTACCACTAGTAAGCTGGAAGGCATTTAAGATTGCATGGTATGCATAACGCCATTTTGATTTTATCTTCGATCTCTGATCTATTTGTTAAACCTTTTGACATCTCATTGGGCATTCTGAGAATCTACATGACGATGACGTGTTTGATGCACTCTATGTTCGTATCTTGCTTTTGGTAAACCATCTGTAAGCTTTCTAACATTATTTGATTTTGTTTACTCATCTTTTCCATCTTTGAGAAGTCGGGTGTTGTTCAACCACGAGTATAAAAGTATTTCTTTTCACTTTGAATGATAAAGGTTGCTAAGTTAATATGCCTTTCTTTGGAAAGTCAACTTCGATTTGGTCCTGATATGAGTTTTGATTACTTAAGCATTCGAGATGATGATGATTGTTCTACTATGTCTCACTTTTGGTGTTTTGAATCATCTTGAAAACCCTTACCTTGATTTCCGATCATTAAACTCTTGCTATCATCATTGCTCTGGAGACTCGTATGTTACTTTCGCGGTTGTGAAGTACTCTTGCACTTATTTTGTCCACCAAGGGATGAACATTTTCGTATGAATTATGTTTTGGCACCCTGAATTTTCGAATATGATTCTTGTTGAACCACCATGTTTTCCACCGGAGGTTGGAGCTTGATAGAACCTCAAGATGACAGACAACGGTAACCACCATGGAGAGTTGATGACATATTCCGCAAGACGGAAGAGTTGACGAGCAGAACGTAGGAACCTGGTCAAGACGGCGAACCTGGAGCTGATGAAGAACATACAGTCTCACTTCCCTATTCATCTTGGTTGTACTAAGATGAATTAAGAGTGGAAGCAGACTGGATGATGAGGAGATTGAAGACCGTATCAGAGATTCACATTGTTCAGTCACATTCCAAGAAGAAACTGCAGAAGGCTTGAGGAACCAAACTCAAGATAATGATGTCGTTTCACTCTTAAACTGGAAGATGGACGAAGACTGACTACTTGGACACAAGAAGATTCTGAAGATACGCATTCTTGAAACGAACCTTGTGATGGAGGAATTGATGCCTTAGCGACATGTCTGATGATGATTGTTTGATTTTGTTACGAGCTTCGGTTGTTTTGTTCGACATCATTTTGTTATTGATCTTTGAATAGGACTAACCCAGGAGTTAGTTGGAATGATAGGTGGAATTGTAGATTTGTTTCACTAATTGAGACAAAGTATGACCATCATGAGGGCATATTTATATGATGCTAGTATTATGACGCCTGGCCAACGTGATAAAACTTACATCATATAACGTGCACTTATCGTGTTCATAGGATGTCTTGAGAAGTGCCTTAGAGGAGCCCTAGATCTCTGTCTTTATTTGCGACTATCTGCGAATAGTGAGACTTTAGGTTCTTTCGACCTATACGTTTGATCTGCCTTATCGCCGTACGTTTTGATGTGTTTTGTGGAGTTTGTTAGACTCCTTGGACCGTTTTGAGCACTAGGGTTAAACAATAACAATGATAATAACATGCACAGCGGAATAAAAACAAATCAAAGTTATTGACAACAAGGTTTTTCCACAATCACCTCCAATTATTATTTGATCAGAATAATAACGTGTTACCTAGCTGTAACAGGGATCTAAGACACCTCAGATCTTAGAGGATACGAAACTAGTTCTAGTCGTTTACAATGAACCACGACCTAGAACACACACACACACTTTTCTAGTCGACCACATTGTGAAAGACATATAAAAACCTGTACCCTATGTCTCTTTATATAGAGAGATATTAGGGTTTACAAAAGACTACAAAGGACTAAATACAAAATCTTCTTTATCAAGCAAATCCTTCTTGTTTCAATCTTTGTCTTTTGTAGAATTCCAACTTTACATTATAGTCCCTTTGTTTCATTCTTTTATATATTTTGTCACATCAAATCAAGAATCCCAACATGTTTGGATCTTCGAGGATATGTTTGTTGACCTTTGTATTTTGATAATGATCTTAGGGTTCGTTGTAGAGCTTTATACCGTACAATGTTATCGATTAAATTGTCTTCTATTTGCTTGAATGCCATTGTTCATTTTGAGGGGTACACATGTGTTTTGCTAATTATACGATTCGCTTCTGTGAGACCATTGCTTTGTGGATTATTTGATTAAGGACCGGAATTGTGTGGAACCAAATTTGGACCGTTTGATTCTTGTACGTTTCGGAGGAGGTTTCCTATCATCTAACTCTACCTCCTCAGCTGTCACATGTTCATAACACCTTCTTTCCGAGGGAATCATCCTTATCATCCTTGCATGTGACACCCTACTCGCTTGATTTGAAGCCACTTGTTATGTTTCTTTTGTGTGAAATGGAAAACCATCTTAGATCGAAAAGATAGGGTCATGAGAAACCAAGTTTTCGTGTTTGCATAATTTGATACGTTCCCATTTGATTTACATACAGTCAATTTCGCGGACGAAATTTTCTTTTTAGAGGGGAAGGATTGTAAAACCCGGAAATTTCGAACGTCTAAATACCCAAAATGCCCCTCTAATTTAAAACTTTTGAAGAGGCGTCTAAATATTTAAGCCATTACATTCTGATGTTGACCAAAGTATTTAAGAGATAATACTTGAACCTTTCGCGACGTATATACACGCCTTTGAGTACAAATGAAACGAAACCAAAAATGAGAATAGATGCATGATTAGCATAAATTAGAAAGAAACAAATCAATTCCATAATATGAGGCATTTTCCCTTATCAATCCAATCACTTCACGCGGTTTTCCACCCTATCTTTTATACCGAATATCACAACACATTCAAGATCTAAAACCCTAAACAAAAGCACACAAGCAGCTACTACCATTCTTGTTCCATTTCCGTTCTAATCAAGATGCAAAGGAGGTAATTAATCGTAGTTTTTGGGTGGTGTTTGGACGTTGGTAACTTCTGATCGAAAGGGTATTTGTATTCGTGGGTTGTAAGCTGTTCGAAGGAGGGTTTCCTGGTTGTGTTTCGGCTAGAAAGTGTTGTTGTTCAATCCTTGCTTCTATTCTCGTTAACATGCTACAAGGGTAACGTTATCCTACCTTGTTCAATACAACTCTTTTCTCGTTCTATTCAGGTTGTTGTTCGATTCCACTTGTTTTCTAATCGATTATATAGACACATAAAATCATACGCCTAAGACACATAAAATGACGATGCTTATAAAATAATTATATGAATGGCATATCATAATGAAACATGAAATCTGAATACAGAAAGCATTTACGTATCGACTTATTTTCGTTTTGAACATTCATAAAGGGTGAAGATGAAACTTGTATATATGTGAAGCTACGTGTAAATTTTTGGTTTCATGAAATAATGAAAACTCACATAAAATCATACGCATAGAAACTGTTTTGTCAAATTGTTTGCGGACTGTATCGGTGTCAACTTTTGTGGCCTATGTGGAAAACTAGAAGGGGGGTTGAATAGTTTTACGTCTTTTTACTTAGTTATAAAAATTAGTTTTAGAGTTTTGCTTAGCTTTTAAAAACTTAGATTCGAAAATATGTGATCTCAAGTCTTGTACAATATTAACAATTAATACTACACAAAGTATAATAATGATAAGTAATGAAATAAGTAAGAGATGGAAAGATCGAACCGCGAGACAAGAGATTTATAGTGGTTCGGCTACAAGGACACCTTCCTTGCCCTACTCCACTCCCCGAGCACCTAACTCGAGAGTTTTCTTCACTATATCAACAAGCTCCCTTATGGCGGAGAAAACCGTACACACCAATATACACACCAATCTACACACCAATCTACACACCGCTTTTCACACCACAACTTCGTCACACCTAAGTCACACCTTCTACACAACTTCTTCAAATCTATCTACTTCACAACTAACTACTCCACACCTATCTTCTTCACACCAATCTAATACCTAGCTTATCTTCTTCACACCAAGCTACTAACTAATCACACAATCAATATCTAACACAACTATCTACAATCAAATATTCACAACAATCTTCACAAAGAATAATATAAATGATCTTTGATGATACACCAACAACTTGGATGTGGAGATCACAACAAGTTGTAATACTCCTTGTCTTGAGGGATAGAAGTATTCTTCTCTTGCACTTGAGAGGATGAAGGTTGGATCACTTTGAAACAAAGAATTTATATACTGATGATCAAAGGATAAAAGAATGGAGAATTGGATCTAGATCAGAAAGTTTAGTAGTGCAAAAGGTGAGGAAAAAATCCAGGTTTAAGGTGGTATTTATAGGCAAAAGAATCTGACAGAGGAGCGTGGCCGGTCCCCTTAAATCATGGCCGGTCCCCTTAAAATTAAGGGGACCGCCCTTTATAATTAAGGGGGCCGCCCAGCTGAAACGGCCAGATTCTTTGTCTTTTAGTGGGGAAAGTTTATTTGGTGAAAAACTAACTGATTTTGGTTAAAAATTTGAATTCATATATTTAGTATGAATAAAACATTTTTCTTTATTACCAAAAGTGTTTTTCAAAAATATATAATATGTTTATATAATTAAATAAACTTTGTAATGCTTAATTAAACTTTCCTTTGATCATAAAATACACTAAACACTTTGTTTATTCATACCTTAAGTGATTTGGATGTAAAGAGAAATATTAATTACTAAATACTTGTTTATGTCACAAGTTTTAGTTCTATGAGTTTATATTTTGTGATAATCAAAACATAGAGATATTGATAACATGTTAATAATGTTTTTAGGCATTATTTATGTCAACAATCTCCCCCTTTTTGATTATTACAAAAACTTAAACTCAATATATATCTAAAACTTGTTTTTAGACAAGTATTATATAGTTTACATTTCTCTTCTCCCCCTTTTTTTATTAATTAAAAAGGTTAAGCCGAGTAAGCTCCGCGAGGGAAGTTTAAACGGGTAGAAAAGCTCCCCTTTAATGTATGCTCCCCCTTAATTGAGAGCACCAAGGGAACGAGCAATGGAGATCTTTGCTACAAAAATATTTGAATAGAGCAAGATACACATATATGCAAAGCAACAATTATGCAACTAAACATAGATTCATTCAAGCATTGTAGGAATGATAAACATTACAACATTCAATATGCTTGGAGCATATTGATAAAGAAAAATAACAAAAGAAAAGACATAGTCCTATTTTGCCTAAGAGAACTCTTGGACTTGCTTGCAACCCATGGTTGATTGTTTTATTTGCTTAAAGAAAAACATAAGCATAAAGCTTAGATGTTTGATGGAGAGGGATATGGAGTGGAGTGTGGAGCGGAAGAGGTGGATCTCACGATGTTATATCGTGTTAAGGGTGGTATTGGATGATTGCGAGTGAGGAGATATTCAATCCAAGAAATATCTTCACTCAAGTAGAGGATTTGTTTTTGAAGGAATATGCAACAAGGGCAAAAGTAAGTGTGATTTGTAACTTGATCCAAGTTAAGAGAGTGGGGAAGGCAATTTGCATAGGGTGATGATGGAGGTAGCCCTTTGTTGCGTTGTGCAAGATGCATAGCAAGGAGATCACTAAGATCATGGATTTGGTTTATTTCATCACGGAACTTTTGTTTTTCCGTGGCAATGTGGAGGGGATCATAGGTTTGGTATGGATGAGTTGGGTTTGTGTAGTTGGAATTGTAGTTTGATGGTTGATCAAACTTGCATGGATCATGATAAGTTGTTGGAGGTTGAGAGGTGTAGTTTGGCTTGAAGGAAGATGTTTGGCCAAGGTTGTATGGTTTGTAAAGTGGATCAAATGAGTGACTTTGTTGGTTTGATGCAAAGTTTGGGAAATAAGAAGTTGGTGTTGAGGAATGATTTCCAACTTCATTTATGATGATGGATTTGTTTCGAG
>JARVZY010001600.1:0-23748 GCA_030686995.1 Artemisia argyi | reverse complement strand
CCCTGGGTCCCACCTAGTTTGAGCCCTCATTTCTGTCCCATTTTTAGTTGAAATACAAGTTTCCAAGTGCTTAATTGTGCTTATTCAGCTTATTTTGTGGACCCCACTTGTTGATTCTAGCTTAAATAAGTCCCATAAGCTTGTTTACACCTGATTTACCCAGAGTGGGTCCCACATAAGCTGGTTCAAGCTTATTCTCTTCCAAAGTCAAACTAAGTCAACTGTCTTGACTTATTGGCTTATTCCAGCTTATTTTTAAGTTTCCAAAAATTTTGTTTTTACAAAGAGTGTTTGTTTTTAAGTATTTAATAAGTTTGTAAAAGAAAAATCAAGAAAAATCAATTTAAAATTAAGTGATAGTTTCTATTTAATGTAATTTAATTTTAATTTTCATTTTTAAATTTTTATTAAGTACTTGTCATTTTTATATTTTTATTAATTATATCTTATATTAAAGTATTTATAGTAATTTTCTCAGATTTTTATTTTATTATTTAGTATTTATTAGAATTAATTTTAGTTTTATTAATTATTAATTAATAATTAGTTTAAAATAGCATAATTAGTTTTTCTTAAGCAAAACCAAGTTTTTATATTTTTTATAGCTTTTATATGTTGTAAAATATTTTTAGAAATTTTCTTAGAGTTTTTACTATTCATTTGCTAATTTTTATAATTTAGAATAGTTTAATTAGTAATTAGTAATTAAATAGTAATTAATTAATAAGAAAATCACAAAAAGACAAAAATACTTATTTTTAATTTTAAAACTTATTTTTAGTTATTTTATAAGTTTAGGAATTTTATTTTTACCTTTTTAGTATTTAAATAATATTGTAAGTGTATTTTAGTTATTTAAATATTAATAATAAGTATTAAATAGTTTTTAATTAATATTAAATAATTAAATAGTGTAAAAAGTAATTTTAATTTTCTAAAAAGTTTCTTTTATTTTTAGGATTGTAAAAATGTGATTTTCACTTTTGTAAGTATTTTATTTTGTTAAAACTCGCGTTTTATTTCGTACGTTTACGTTTTATTTAAAACTGAACGTACGCGTTTTTAAGTTTTAAACGTTTCTGGGTTTTCCTCCTTTCCCGTCTTATTCATATAGTTTGTTTAAGCTATTTCATTGTAGATTCCTTAGTTCTAATCACTCAAAACCTTTTCCTGTCCAATTTCACCCGATCAAATAACCGTTTGTTTACAATTCACACCTTGTAGGGACTTAAACGACCCGGGAAAACACTGTATTCCTCGGAGCATTGACCTAGGCTATTTAACTTTGTTGACCATTATTTGGTCAATATAAGTTAGGTGGTTCGGGCTCAATCAATGGGATGTTGAAATATATAATTCATTCAGGGGGAGAGAATGAGCAGCGAGGGATATGGAATGAATTATGATATAAATGTAGATCCTCACATTAATAAATATGAACTTAAAGTTCAAGGGACAAATAACATTCCAGATCTAGTAAATGCCAAACATGTTTAGTGACCTAAAGAAAGTGACTAGATCATATTACGCTGCTATTGCTCCAATTATAATGTATGTCCCAACATGAAAATAAATGATTGGTAGTGAGTCTATGGCATGGCTGCAGCATGATAGACTAATCGATTCCAAGTAAAGTCCTCGAATGAATAAATGAAATGGAGCAAGAAAATGAAGATGGTCAAATCGAGGTAATAAGACCCCATAATAGTCAAGAAACACTAGACATGAATGTTATTGAAAAACCCCGGGTACATGAAAAACTATGAGATCTCAGCAAATGATATATAATGTCTAGTAAAGTTTGGAATCGAAAAGAAATGAATCAACGTCGATAGTACTATCATATATGATAATGATTATGAAGTAAATAATATAGCGCTAAAATAAAAGGCGAGGATCTGTAAGAGGTGCAGATGTATAAAAGAATGGCCAAATGAAGTAAAGATGCAAAGATCTAATGAAAGATTAAAGTCTGTTGTGAAATGGTTACTGGGACTTGAAGTCAGTATATATGAATGTGTAAGATTATTGGATATGCATTGATCTTTATGAGAAAGTGAAATTAAAGTATTGAAATGTTCATATATAAGGCACAACTAATGGCACGCAATACTTTCGTAAAGACATGTAAATGATCATAAGGAGATATGTTCTCATGTGGTGGATCCAATAATGTATATACTATTTATAAGTCTGGAAATATAATAAGTAATTGATATGCGTCTAAAACTTAATGAATATAGCTCATGTGATTTTGAGATTTCATTGTAGCATATAAAACGCATGGAGCATGCTAGTGATTTTTATGTTGGAGCATATAAGAAAAGTTCTCAAGAATAATATTTGATTGGATTGAACTAATCATGTTTTTGGCATATGTATAATAATCACCAAAACGTATAGTATTGTGCCATGTTCGCATATGAAACTTTATTATGAGATCTTGATTTGCATATGGTTTAAGTTTCATATAGTTTGTAAAGGTGATTAAATGCATGGAAATTGAATTTGAAACAAAAGACAAAGTTTGTCTTTATTGCGAATTGAACATCTTAAGGATGAAAATTTTGTGCATCATGAAAACTATAGAAAGATGCTAACTATCTTTATATGGATAAACGACACTTATGCTTATGAGGTCATATGATGTTTAAAAGATTCCATTTGATTTATATAGATGATGATCACAATATCGATTTAAATGCGCCATACTAGATTGTGTATATGTGAAGTACAATGATGAACTTGAATGAGATGTATGATGTATCTTAATCCTTAAATTGGATATGTGAACAAAATGTAGAGAATATTTATTCATGTGATTCTATCAAAACACTTTAAGGTGCATTTCACTGATTCAATGAGCATAAGTGATGTGATCATCAGGGGGAGAGAAGATACGCGTTGTACTCTTTTTCCCTTGACCATGGTTTTGTCCCCATAGGGTTTTCCGGCAAGGTTTTTAATGAGGCAACATCCCCAAGCGTATAAAGGAGTTATGTACTCTTTTTCCTTCACTAGAATTTTGTCCCACTGGGTTTTATCTAGTAAGGTTCTAACGAGGCATAATCCTCAAGTGGAGTAAAACAAATATTTCGGTATCTTCAAGGTACAAAGGATATGGGTTTATATTTCACTAACCCATCAAAAACAAATTTAGTTGGATATGCAGATGCAGGATATAGGCCTGACCCTCATATTGGTCGGTCTTGAACTGGTTATGTATTTACACTGGTTGTACTGCAATTTCATGGTGTTCCGCAACCACTTCATCTAATCATGCAGAATTTTTGGCGATCCATGAAGTAAGCCGAGAATGTGTTTGGTTAAGAAATGTTATACTAAATATTGGTGAATCTTGTGGTATTTATGTTGGAAATGAGGGACCAACAATTTTACACGAGGACAACGCAACATGCATTTCTCAATTGAAGGAAGGGTTTATTAAAGGTGACAGAACCAAGCACATTTCACCAAAGTTCTTTTTTACTGATGACTTACAAAAGAATGGCGATATTATTGTTCAAAAGATTCGTTCAATCGACAATCTAGCAGATTTAATTACCAAGGCACTCCCTACCTCAACATTTAAGAAATTGGTATATGACATCGGAATGCAGCGTTTCAGTGAGCTCAAGTGAAGTGATTATGAGGGGGAATAATACGCACTGCACTCTTTTTCCCTTAGCTATGGTTTTTCTCCCACTGGGTTTTTTCCTAGCAAGGTTTTTAATGAGGCGGTATCCAAAGCGTATTTTGAATGATGTACAATCAAGGGGGAATGTTATGAATATATTTATTATATTGATTGTACACATTAATCATCATATTCATGACCTTTATGATTAGTCTTGTAACACCCAATATGTACTTAATACCATTCATGTTAAGGTCCCTATAAATAGAGGCACCTAATGTAATGTGAAGACACACCAATAACAAGTTCTATCTTTCCCTCTCATACTCTTTTATGTTCCTTTGATTATTGTTCTTATTGTGCTATTAGGCCGTTGTTTCACAACATCGTATGTATTATGTGCCATTTAAAAACATTCCCATTTTATATAACTTTAAGCCCAAAACATGTTTGAAACCAAACATTGAATAAAACATTAAATGTTTTCAACTTACGAACGAACATACATACATACATACATACATACATACATACATACATACATACATACATACATACATACATACATATATATATATATATATATATATATATATATATATATATATATATATATATATATATATATATATATATATTACAAGCATTAACGCAACCTTGATAAACAGTATATAAATATTTGCAAAAATATTACGTACAAAACACGTATAAATTCAACCAAAATCCCAACTGGTGCATCGCACGGGTTCATAAGGCCTCGTGATATGAATATGACGGGGCCTGGTAACTTTATTTGAAGGAGAATTTCATCATAAATAGAACAAATGTATCATAGTAAGAGCTTCACATTATGTTTTCATTATACAACGCTTATATTTCACTTATTATAAGAATACATTACTATTACTAATATATACATTTCCCGTCCCCTTTGATGAATAGTAACCCGGGGTACTGTTCTTTTTACATTAACGGGCCTTGTTTTTTTTTTTTTTTTTTTTTTTTTTTAATGGTTCGGGTGGGCATTAGAGCTGGCAAATTGGGTACCTGTTAGGACCTGTTATGACCTGTTAAGGGAAAAAATGTACTATGCAATTTTTTTATTTTTAAAAATAATTGTTTTTAGTATTTTAGGGTTCAATATTTAACTTTTTTTATACATAAAACGTATATCTGTCATACTCAAACCACCAAAACCAAGTGTTAAACGAGTCGTTTTCATGTTTGAAACTTATGTTATTCGCGCGCTCAAAATCTGTTAAGACCTGTTAAGACACGATTTGCCAGCTCTAGTGGGCATGCGTACTAAGTTCAGCCCGTTTCACTTGTGGTCCCCTTTTTTGAGATTACTCGAACCCGGGTGGGCATGCATACCTTAATATTGAAATATCCCGCGACAACGTGCGGGTTTAAAACCTCGTTAATAATATGTTTTGTAGTAATATTTTTGGAAATGGAAATATAATTTTTCAATTTTGGGTACTCCTTTTTTGAAAATAAACAAATCTCAATGGCGTTTATTTTTTGGGTTTCTAACAGTACAAAAATTGTTGTTAACAACTTATCCCAAAAATTTAGTTTAGACAATATATAATGTTTAAACTCATAGTAACACATATTTTCCAACAAACTCTGTATTTTATGTTCACATAACAAATGTGATCAATGAATTCTATTCGTAAGTGAGAAATTTTGGGAAGTGACAAATGGTTATTAGTAATTTATTTTGGGATTTTACTAACAACAGTTTTTAGAGTTGTCATTAACAACAAACTTTTCACAAAAATAATGCATTGTCCAAACAAAATCATCGTGAATTAGTTATTGGCTCCTATTACTTCTCAAACACATTTGTAATTCATTTCATTCAGTGTTGTATAACCGAAAAAGGTGGCACATTTTTTTTTTCATGTCCTAATGTTAGTATTATTTTGAAACAAAAAAGTAGAGTTTGTTGTTAATGACAACCATCAAGGCTTTCGTTAGCATTTCTCATTTATTTTATATTGTTTAAACATTTTCTTTTTTTGTTAGCAAAACTTTTTTTCTTATACAATATTTTGTGCTAGGCAGATTTCTCCTCAACTAAATGCACCTAGTATTTTTCCGAATTTATTATGGGGCCGTTTGGTTGAGGTTGTAGACATGACTCACGTCCACCTTATGTTTTTTTTTTTTAGAACGGCAGAATATATTAAGCTAGCAAGACGCTAGAAAAAAATTACAAAGAGAAAACCACTAAAGGGTTTTGAATCCAATTGTTCCAAGAAATTAAAGGCAACTTATTTCTAGATGAATACCACCTAAAAGAGCAATCCATTATCATATCAATGACAATGCTACGCTTAGGATGAGCGGCTCCAAATAACGTTTCATTGCGAAAGTTCCACAGCGACCAAAGGACAGCCCCACAAATAACTTCCAGAATAGCCTTCTTATTAGATGTCATGTGAAGATCGTCTATCCAGGCAAACATGCCATGCATATTGGAAATGGAAGGAGGATTTAAATCCAACCACTTGAAAATCTTATTCCAAATAGAAGTAGCAAACGAGCATACCCACAAGGAGTGAAACGACGTTTCAATCCCGCTGTCACAAACCGAACAAGTAATAGAAGCAACATCAATACCTTTCCGGCTAAGATTCCATCGAGATGGAAGACGGTCACGGAGAGTCCTCCAAATAAAAATATTAATCTTCTTTGGAAGAATTTTGTTCCACCTTGTTGCACACCCGCCATCAGGGAGAAAAAGATTATCAATATGACATCGAGCACTTTTAACCGTGAAAAAGGGAGTTCCAATGGACCAAATCCAAGCATCCTCCGAGTCATTGAGCGTTGTAGCAGAAAGAATGTTGTGAAGAGAAGCCAACTGGTTGGCATTAGAACCTCTTGAGATATTGCGACTCCATTCAAAGTGCCATCCGTTATTCCAGTAGTCACGAACCAAGCAATCTCTGTTAACAGCTAAACAAAAAAGACGTGATATTGGAGTTTAAAAGAAAGGTTTCCAGCCCATGTGTCATGCCAAAAATTCGTTGAAGCTCCGTTATTAACACGCCTCTGAATAGAACAGTGAGGTATAAAGCCTTTGTCATGCATTGTGTTAATGGAACCAACAATTCTGCTCCAAACTCCATTACCTTTTACGTGACTAAAGAAGGATGAGCTGTCTTTATTCGTACCATGGATAGCAACAAGCAGGCGAGACCATAAGGCGTGGGGGTTATTAAGAAATCTCCAACGCCATTTTTGTATGAGAGCATGATTCAACGAGTAAAGACTACCAATACCAAGGCCCCCTTTTTCTTTAGAGGCAAGAACTGAGTTCCAAGAAATCCATGAGATCTTTTTTGTTTTATCGGTACTTCCCCAAAAGAACTTAGCCCTAATCGATTCAAGCTTTTTGTTGACGAGAGCAGGCATAGGAAATAGAGAGAAATAATACGTACCGAGAGCACCCAAAACCGAAGTAATGAGAGTAGATCTTCCACCAATGGAAAGAAGTGCAGCTTTCCAATTAGATAATCTTTTAATGAAGTTATCAACAATAGAGTCCCAATTCTTCACAAGAGCCATGTTACAATCAATAGGTAATCCCAAGTAGCAAAAAGAAGATACCAAAGCATTGCAACCTGTTATCGAAGCTAGAGAAGCGACTTCATCAAAAGGAACACCAATACCAAGAAGTTTAGATTTGTGATAATTAATCTTGAGGCCAGAAACTCGATGAAAGCAATTAAGAATAGAAACCAAACTTTTGATATTAGTCCGCGACCAATCACCAATGAATAAGGCATCATCAGCAAAGAATAAATGCGAAAGATTCAAAGAATTGATGTTGAAACCTTTGTATAAACCAGCAGCCATAGCATCTTCCATCGCAACATGAAGACCTTCCATAGCTATTATGAAGAGAAAAGGAGATAAAGGATCCCCTTGACGAAGGCCGCGTTGAATATTGAACTCACTAGTGGGGCTACCATTGATTAATATCGAAGAAGAAGCAGAGGATAAGCAACCCGAGATCCACTTTATCCAAGTTTCACTAAACCCCATGAAATGCATAACTCGAAAAAGGAAATCCCAAGAAATAGAGTCGAAGGCTTTCTCAAAATCAATTTTAAAGACCATAAGCTTAGACCTTTTACGTTTGCACCACTGAATCACTTCGTTAACCATCAAGGGGCCATCAAGAATCTGCCGGTGTTTAACAAACGCGGATTGTTCTTGACTAATGACGGTATCAATAACCCGAGCTAACCGATTAGCCATGACTTTGGCTATGATTTTATATTGGGCACCGATGAGGCTAATAGGCCAAAAATCACTAATCACCATAGGGTTTGGGACTTTAGGACTAAGGGTGATAAAAGAAGTGTTACACCCTCTTGGAATAAAACCAGTGTTAACAAAGTGCTGAACAAATTCCACAATGTCGCTTTTGAACACGTCCCAAAAGGCTTTGTAGAAAGCAAAGGTGAAGCCATCTGGCCCCGGGGATTTGTCGGAACCACAATCCCAAATAGCGTCTTTTATTTTAGATTCAGTAACTGAAGAAGTAAGGTAAACGTTTTGCTCATCACTTAGGGATTTATAAAAAGGGCTTCGATTGACAATATTCACCACATCAACCTTTTGAAATTTCTTTTCATAGAACGTAAAAAAAGCGTTCTTAATCCCAATGGGATCTTCAATCCAATGTCCATCCAGTTTAATGCCCTGAATGGCTAAATACCTACGTTTCTGATTAATAATGGCATGGAAGAATTTCGTGTTTTCGTCCGCCTCAATACCCCATTTAATTTTAGCTTTCTGAGATGAATCAATGTTCTCCTTTAAGTCAATGGCTCTAAGAGTATCAATCCAAGCAGAACGTTGCGCATCAACCAATATGGTGTCGTGCCGAGTGACAATATTGGCATCGAAATCATTGATCTTCTTAATGAGGGCTTCCTTTTCATGAGTCTGAGCATCTTTACGGTTTGAAGACCAGTCCTTGATGACAATTTTTAAAGCCTTCATCTTGTTTTTAAAAGACACAATAGGATTGGTGCTGCTGTTGGAGTTGTCCCAAAAGTCCTTGATTATGGTTTGAAGATTCTCATCCAGAAGCCATGAATTAAAAAATTTGAACGGGGTTGGGCCGAAATCAACAGACAAAGGTGCCAGCAAAATAGGCCTATGATCAAATATGTGACAGTCCACAACTTGGGCTGAGTACTTCTGAAAGAGAGGTGCAAGGCTATCCGAGATAAGAAAGCGATCGAGTTTGCTTAGCTTATCACCATTCTTATTAATGCGAGTGAACAAATGACCTCCAAGAGGAATGTCCCAAAGATGAGCATCAATAATAAATTGATTAAAGACATTAGCTGATGAAGGATTGAAAACTGTGCCGATTCTTTCAGTAGCATATCGAACCACATTAAAGTCGCCAAAGATAATATAATGACCAAGATTGTTGTTCATAAAGTTGAGGATATTATTCCAAAGCGTTTCTTTTTTCCTGTCTTCTTGAGGAGCATAGACATTAGTCATGAAACAATGGGTATGAGTAGCGATCCAGTTGCCTTCCACAATGAGAAAATTCTCAAGTTGGAACTCTTTAGTTTTAGAGAAAACCTTCGGATCCCAAATAGAGACCAAACCTCCCGATCTACCATTAGAAGGATATTCAGCGAAATCAAAGTGGAAATTGCCCCATGTGCTTTTTACCTTGAAGAGATCCAATTTAATGGAATGCATTTCTTGGATACCAAGGAAAGAGATTTTATACCTATTGCAAAGCTTAGCAATAGCTTTACACTTATTTGCTCCTAAACCGCAAGAATTGAAAGACATGATATTCATTGATGACCTTGTTTAGCACCAAGACTATCGATGTATTTCTTGAGATCATTTTTGCTACCTTCCATATCATAGCCCAAAACCTTACCCATTTCAATATGAGCAACAAAAGCTTCTATCATTGAGCCTTGATTATTAATGGATTTGGATTGAGACTTACTTACACGTGTAGACTTAACTGGAGCAGATGAACAATAAGAAGGGAGTTTAGAACTTTGACGCTTATCACCTTTTGAGAAACAACTACCATTACTTTTATATCCTTCAAAACCAGGAGGTTTTGATATGGAAGTTGAGTCTTCATTCAAGGTTTCGGTTTCATGATGATGTTCATTAGAAAGACCCTCTTGATTCTTCTTAGCGTTCTCGTTTTCCTTGGTCCATTGAGTATTTTTTTACGTATTCTTCTTCTTCATTAACTTTGTCCATAGGTATCTCTCCTTCTTCTTGATCTGAGTCACCTTTATCACTCAAATCATCCTCGTGCTTATCAGTATTATCCATTTCAGAATTGTTACTAGATAGTGCTTCCCTATCTTTAATATCAGGAGCCCATCCAGCAAATTCTTTCACTGACACATTATAGGGTTTACCAAGAATGACAACTTTGCAATTATCATTAACTTGACTATGGATTTTTGTTTTGATACAAACTCTTCCAATGGAGACAGTTTCAGAAGGGTCTTCATCTACGAAAAGAGGGACACCCCAGTTACTAGCAATTTTATTGAAAGCTTTTGGAGTCCAAGCATTAAGAGGGAGTCCACCTATTTCGATCCACACAACACGTTCATCTAAAACAAAGGAATGATGTAGGTGTTTCATATGAGTAAAATACCAAGACATCTCCTTATTGGATTGAAGTTTTACACATGCTTCCTCAGAATCAAATTCAATCCATAACCACATTCCCCCTATATACTTGCATTGAAAATTAAAGAAACCCTCCTTGTTGAGGACAATATTAATATTGGGGATGAGATGAACATCTCTAACCTTAGCCAGAACCACGTTTCTCATATTTGAAATGTCAATAAGTTCTGTTTCATCAAGGGTGATCTGTTTGAGAATAGTTTTAGGTTGCAAAGCGGGCTTGTGAGAACTGTTGCCATTAAGAGCATTCACGTAGGAGCGATTAGGGTTTGTATTTGTTGAGGAGTAGGTTGGTTTTGATTGGTTATTGGGTTGATTGGCAGAAGGTTTAGGTATTGTTTTAGGATTGGTATTAGGTTTCTTATCAAACCTGGTCGCTGCAGCAAAAAGATGATATGATCCGATCCAAATCTTATTGGGATCACTGATCAATGTTTCTTTACATTTGACTTTCAAAAACCGAACGAAAGCAAATCTCCGCCCAATCTTTGAAAGTTTCCTTGCGATGTAAACATCAGCCAACGTTCCATATTTGTCACAATGATGCCAGAGATCCTTTGATCCTAAAGAGGTTGGGAAATTTGTGATGAAAATTGTTAGTGTTAGGTCTTGAAGATTTTTGAAGTTAAGGTTATTTGGGGGTGAGCGCCGCTCATTGAGAGCGTTTTTTTCCACTTTATGTTTAATATACATATATGAGTAGTTGCGAAGCTAGAAAATTTTCAGTGAGGGTCGGGATCTAAATTTTTTTTCCTAACGCTAGTTTTCGGGTCGGGTCAAAAATTAAATACTATTATTATATAAAAAAAAGTTTCAATCACTAAAAATGAAGTTATGGTTTTATTCTTCACCATAGTCACAATCTATAAATCTGTCCTACACCTACATAAATTGCAAAGAACTTATATTAGTAGTACACGATTGATGATTCCTGCCAGGCTGTCATATTGAACTTTCAACCCCAATTTCTAATTTCTACTTAAATCAATAATTTCTACTAAATCCATAATTTCTACTAAATCCCTAAATAAAAGACAAGTAGATTTAAAGACAACAAACCAGAAAGGCCGCTGCAGGCGGGCGGCAGGTGTGGCGGAGGCTGGTCGGCCGTCGGCGGTGGTCGGCGGGACTGCAGGAGCCAGGAAGGTGGGAGGAGATGATGGTCGAAGGGGGAGGGTTTGGGATTTGGTTAATTGTTATTGTTCTCGTTCTTTTTTTAATGGGCTAAATAATGGATTTTAGTTTCGGATTTGGTTTGTTAATGGATTTTAGTTTGGGTAGATGGGCTTATGTAAAATGTAACAGATCAATTTTATTGCTTAATGTATAAAAAAAATTTCACAATTAAAATGAGGGGTCGAAACCGAATATACCGAAATTTTTCTATACGAAAACTATATACCTCCTACATCGCAAAAAAAAAATTCGGGGGGTCGGGCGCCCCTCCCCGCCCCTATATAGCTTCGCCATTGTATATGAGGTGTGATCGAGTAAAAAGAAATTGGTGGGCCAGAAAATTTACTCACAGAAAAACCAACAAGGTATGCTACACTTACAAAAGAACATTCACAAAATGATGTGTTAAGATGTGAGTGACGTATTTTATAGTTTCTCTCTTCTACAAATCACTCTTTGACACCCCATTTTGTGGATGATTTTATTGATGTCATTTTGTAAGTGTAGCATTTGCCAAAACGAATATGTTAACCAAAAAAATTTATTCACTACCGTACATTTTTTCTCTCTTTCTTTTTTTAACCATGATTTCGACCTTTTAACAACTAATTAAAAAGGTAGGTTCATTTTGTAAGTGTAGCATTTGCCTAAACGAATATCAAAAAAATTTATTCACTACCATACATTTTTTCTCTCTTTCTTTTTTTAACCATGATTTCGACCTTTTAACAACTAATTAAAAAGGTAGGTTTGAACCCATCGCGACAAAACTCAAACTAGGTGTACCTTTTTAAAACGTTGGCATACTTATTCGACCCTCTCTAATCAAACATATACTGCTCATCAAAGCAAACGCACCCATATATTCAAAAGTATCAAAAGTTCCTCCACTCCACCTTCTTATTTATTTTTTAGTCCACTAAATTTAAAAAAATATATTGAAGGAATAAATGCAAAGAAAATGATAACTTAGAAAAACAATTTCAACATGCCGTGAGTGGTGGAAGGTGCACAGTGAGTGACAGCTTCATCTTCCCCTTAAATAAAACTTCAACCCAAACACTTGCAAAACCAACCCATATATACTTTTTCACATCAAATAAAATCAAACCAAAAGAAAAAAATATATATATATTTTTTAATCATATATGGCTGATGTTAAACAAGTTTCAAAGTTAAACTGTATTGATCTCTCTAGCCCAGATATCCCCACCTCTGTTTCCTTGCTCAAACAGGTCAAGTTATATATATTACTATGCATATACATGTTTATGGGTAATATATGTAGTAGTATGCGTATACATGTTTTTTTAGTTCAAATATGAGGTACATGTTATACATGATTGTTACCACAGGGCTTGTCCCAATGGTACCCCATGCTGGGTGAGAAGCTCCCAACCAAATGGTTGCGGGTTCAAGTCCTGTTTAGGACGTGTGAGACAGATTGTGGTGTATATTGCGTGCGATAAGCCGATTAAAAAAAAATGTTATATATGATTGTTAATCTGTTAAGTATTTTTTGGTTGTGTTATATAGGCATGCATGGATTCTGGTTTCTTCTATGTAACCAATCATGGGATTAGTCCAGAGTTTATGGAACATGTTTTTACTCAAAGCAAAAACTTTTTTGACCTCCCGTTGGACGAAAAAATGAAGCTTCTTAGGAATGAGAAACATAGAGGATACACGCCTGTTCTTGACGAACTTCTTGATCCCGTTAATCAACTTTATGGTTTGTTCACATTTCATAAGCATGCTCAGTTACGCATTACTTCTATGAAATTAATCGATAAATTGACTAAAAAGGACAATTTGTTTAAGAAATGAGTTCTGTTATGAATATATGTCAAGTTTGGTTTGAAGAATGTGTACTTTATGTTACCCGTAGCTAATCAGTTCTGCTATAAATGAAACTGATTATCAAAACTCAGAAGCAACACTTTGTTTATCCCAACATCAATAGCCGAATAATATGACCTTCAAGTTGCAATAAACAGTTATAAATCACAATTCCAAATAGGCGAATACCCATGAATTGTTCACCAAATACGCAGAGACCCATTAATTATTCACCACTACTATTCTTAATCTTCTTTAAGCCGTTTAAATGGTTGTCACAGACATCTTGCCTGGATGGAGGCAAACTATGGAAAAATATCATCAAATGGCTATGTAAGTAATCTCCAGTGTATGAACTGCCAATTTATCGTACTTCGTGCTACTTAATGTTTAACAGAATTTGTTTTGTCTCATTTTTAGGGAAGTAGTTAGAAAAATCGCAAGGCTTATAGCTTTGGCACTTGATCTAGAAGCCAACTTTTTTGATCGACCAGAATTTCTTGGCAGACCTATTGCAGTCTTACGCTTGCTGCATTATGAAGGTGCAAACTAAACTCTTTGCCAAAAGGGATTCCAGTTTACAACATCGTTTTTGCAGGAAAATGTGAAAGTTGGTTTGTTTTTGTAGGTCAAGTATCTGACCCTACAAAGGGAATGTATGGCGCTGGTGCACACTCTGATTATGGTTTGGTTACTCTCCTGGCAACCGATTGTGTTTCTGGACTCCAAGTATGCACATTTAAAAGTATACCTTTATAAATATCATTTTACTTTCAAATAAGTAACTGTTCTAATGTTTTTATAGATATGCAAGGACAAAGACGCAAAGCCTCAGGTGTGGGAAGACGTTAAGCCACTGAAAGGGTATGTGGGTAAATTGTGTACACCTTTAAACGAACAATAAGACTGATAAACAAAGGTTTTAATGTTTTTCAGAGCTTTTGTGGTAAATCTTGGTGATATGCTGGAACGATGGAGTAACCGGATCTTCAGGTACAAGTATTCTGTTTAACTCATTGTTTTGCAGTGGTTTGAGAAAAAGTCATTGTTTTGCATACTTTGACTCTTGACTGGAAATGACTAAAACCCCGAAAGAATTTAATTGTTAATATTTTGGAACTATTACAAAATTTAAAATTAATTTCACATCTATTTCGACTCTTTAAAGTAGTAGGTTTCACTAAAACGTCCACATGAAATAGATAAGACGTTGACTAAATAATGCAAAACATTTGATATGAAAGTGAACTGAACTATCCGCCACCTGTATCCATGGCCTACCAGCACTAACTAATGGATATTGCTCATACCGAGTAATATCTTTCGTCATCGAGTTACTCACGTTTTAAACTACCTGAACTTTCACTCTCTTTAGGTAGTACCATTCATTGTGAATACGTTCAAAGGACAGCATATATTTTAGGGTTAATGGCATGTAATAGCAACGTACTTTCTCATTTGTGTCATTATCAGATACGAACCTAAAATATTACAGATATCAGATATGAACTTTCAAATTTTTTTTCATTATCAGATACGAACTTTAAAATATCAGATATCAGATACGAACTTTCAAATTTTTGTTTCATTATCAGCAACGTATTTTTTCATTTGTTTCATTATCAGCAATTTTTATTTTTAAAGTTTTTCTTATATTTGAACAAAGGAGAAAAGTACGTTGTTGATAATGAAACAAAAATTTGAAAGTTCGTATCTGATATCTGATATTTTAAAGTTCGTATCTGATAATGAAAAAAAATTTGAAAGTTCGTATCTGATATCTGTAATATTTTGGGTTCGTATCTGATAATGGCACAAATGGAAAAGTATGTTGCTATTACATGCCATTAACCCTATATTTTAAAATTACCATCTATCACGTTTCTGCATTTGTAGATTTTAGTGTTTATGTGGCGTTCTCTAACATTTGCTTAAATAGGTCGACATTGCATCGAGTGTTGGGCAATGGCCAAGAGAGATATTCTGTAAGACCTTTTTGTTATCTGAAACACGGTTTTCTAACTTCTGGATTAACTTTTTGAACAAAACTGATATATCTTTTAAGCCTTTGAGTTATTAAGCAATAACCGTTTTATTGCGTTTTTTCTATGAGCAGATCCCATTCTTTGTGGAACCTAGTCACGATTGTGTGGTTGAATGTTTACCTACATGCCAATCAAAATTAAACCCACCCAAGTAAGTATTCAAGAACCTCCTTTTTTTCTCGTCTTTTATTTCTTTTGCAAACCATCTGTTTCATGAAATGAACAGAAGACGGGAAGTTCCCAAGATGACCAGTTTTGAACAACCTGTGAAAGCTAAAATATACTAATAAAGAATATCTTTTCGGACACGTTGGTCCATAATTAATTGGTTACTATACAAAGAGCCTTTTTTGCACCTTGACAAAAGATAACTGTGTTTGTAATGAAATTTCAAGTGTAATAATTTGGAATGAATCAAAATTGCACTTCGATACACCATGATAGAACAACCAATGTATGTCATGCCGAATTTCATATTGTATATTTGGTAGAATGCTGTTTTACTTGATGATCATTGCTTGTTTAGTTGGTGTTGTTAACATTTCGACTGTGTTAGGTTTCCTCCTATCAAGTGCGAAGAGTACCTTCTTCAGCGATACCAGGATACCCATGCTGATCTAAGGACATACAACTAACCCTGAATTTGATGATACCAATTAGTTTGTTGTATTTAAGATTGCAAGTTTTGGCATTTCTGATAGTAATTTGCATCTGAACTATATATTGTATAACATATAAGATCGGTGGTTTTAGGATTAGCAGTATGCTTGTACTTCAACTTTATTATGAAGTGACTTGAGTTTTTTGTATTCTTTTAGTTACATGCCTTGTAAATTTTAACAATCATAGTTATATCTTTATCATCATATCCTTTGGAACCTTTGGAGTGAGTGGTTGGATTAGGAAGTTTCTGTGGTGTATGGTTTGGATGGTTAAAATGTGTTGTGTACTATTGATTGCGAAAGTAATAAAATGCTTTTCGACGTTCAAAAAAAAAACATCTTTGCAATATTTTTTCTTCACACCCAGATCCTTAGCATTTGATTTTAATCAAATAAGAATGGGCTTAACAGAAAAGAACAAAAGGATAGAACATCTTTGGTAATTTGGTGATGATGGTAGAAAAGCAAAGTGAATTATGAGTAAAGGAGCTTCTATTATTATTGAACTAAAGATAACATTCACACAATAACCACCATGCCGAAAATCCGTACTAAACCACTCACAAAACAACAAAAAGTTTACAACATACACATAACGGAATGCAGAAATAAGAAGACATAAGTCTCGGGAAAAGTATAAACTCAAACCACTAGTAGGCTGATGGTTTATCTGTAGCTTCGGTAGTTGGGGGTGTACATACAGCTCTCAGCATACTTCACTAGATCCGTAGGGCGAGGTAGACGAGTTGCCAAACCTGCAACACATTTATCCATTGGTTAACATTGTGACATCCTGTTAACATTATCCTTTCAGAACGAAACTGTAAGTAGCAAGGTGAAGATTTCAACTCATCACATACTCAAAAATATTGATTTTGGTTATTTTGTATCCCTAATGGGAAGGTTAAATGGGTCAAACTCGTCATAAGTTGCTCAAACTGTATGTAATGCATGATACATCCTAAATCATTTTATCCAAATGTTACGATATTATTGAAATAATTAAATATATTAATCATATCTGACACTAATTATCAAGAACTTTATAATCATGACAAAAAGGGAAACCC
The DNA here is from genome assembly GCA_030686995.1 of Artemisia argyi. Lineage (NCBI taxonomy): Eukaryota > Viridiplantae > Streptophyta > Magnoliopsida > Asterales > Asteraceae > Artemisia > Artemisia argyi. Next base: position 6,593 of record JARVZY010001600.1, on the reverse strand, counting down.
AAACCCTGTTTCTGTATATATTTTGACCTGAACCTTTTCTTAACTAATAGTACTCAACTCGCTGCAACATCTATCAATAAAAATAAGCAACTCACCAAGGTCATATGCTTTAGCAGCAACGTGGGCAGCAATATTAGCAGAAATCTTCCTGACGTTAGTGAGTGGAGGATAAATCATCCCCTTATCAAAGTGCTCTTGTGTTACTTGATTAGCCAATGCTTCCGCTGGAACAAGAAAAGATTCACTAATTTAGTGATATGTTGATACAGATGATAAATGTTATATAAAAATTCACAGCAGATTAAACAGATTCATAAAGATTTCAACATTTTGCAATAGTCTTTACAGTAGGAAATTCAATTAGTACTTACATGCTGCCAGAAGCATCTCATCATGTACACGGATTGCACCAGAGATGACCAACCCAAAACCAAGCCCAGGGAAAATGTAAGCATTATTAGCCTGGATATACATGAAGATAAACTAATATAAGTATAAATTATCAATGGTATATTACCAAAACTTGAATGTATAAATAAAAGTATGACCTGGCCAGGAATGTGGAGTTTGCCATTGTATTCATAAGGATCAAATGGACTGCCACTGGAAAAGATTACACGCCCCTACACAATGATCGATTGAGTGTTAGTTTGTGATAACATGCTTTTTTTTATGGAAGTTAAAACGTGAAAAAGTTATTAATCTTAGTTACCTCAGTCCAGGTATAAGCTTGTTCAGCAGTGCACTCAGCTTGTGATGTTGGATTGGATAGAGCCATAATAAGTGGTCTCTGCATACAATAAAATGATAATAAATTAGTTTGTGTTCCCCTGTTGTATATGAGCAACTAGATGTGGCAAAGTTCCTTTTACTTATAAATGGTTCAATTCAGGTTATGTTTATCTCCAGCAGGTCAAATATAAACAAACAGCGAAAAAGGAATTGGGTCAAACATGTCAAAAGTCCCCTGAGATTTAGTTACTATTCATGTAAACTCCTAAGTCATGTAATTAAAAAATAAATTATTATCGAAATACTAAAATTGTAGTTTCAAATGTAAAACACTGGTAACTTATTAGAGTTCAAAGTTTTGGATATTCATGTCAACCCAACACGGACCCATCTAACAACTCACACCCATTTTGAGTTTTGAACAGGTACCCAACCTGTCTGACCCACCCATTTAGCCACCTGTATAAAAAAAAGCGAGTGTGCCTGTGTGTCTTTGTGTGTCAAAGAGAAAAAGAGAGAACCTCATTGAAGGCTGCCATGGCCTCAACCACTTCTTTTGTAAACGTCTGTCCTACCCCAGATGTTCCAATCAATACAGTTGGTTTGATGGCCTGATGATTAATGGTAAATGAAATGTAGAGTTTAGCAGCAGTGGTCAAAAGTTTATCATGAATAGGTAAAAATAAATGAACATTATCAAAATTTTCTTACCTTGACGGCATCTAAGAGAGTTGAATGAGGCTCACATTCATGAGCCCATGGTTTCTTAAAGTGCTGAAGGGATTCTTTACGAGAACTAACAATCAACCCCTGAAGAAGCAACAGTGATCATGTAAGGACATAAGCACGTACCATGAAAAATGTATTAATCCAAATGTACTCACCTTAGAGTCCACTAGGTATATCTTCTTACGGGTCTCTTCAATAGGAATGTTTGTCTATAAACAGTAAATAAAACAATAGGAAAGTTAGCAGTTGCTAACGCATGTTACATAACTGTACAATTTTACTTGAGCATAAAGACAGTACCTTGGTTGATATCTCAAGAGCTATAAGCTCTGCTATACCAGTTCCAGCCTGAAATATAAACATGAATAGAATGTCAGTGAAACTGGAGCGTCGAGTTGTCCAAAATCCAAATGATCAGTTTGCCAGGGTCTAGAAGAGCTTAAAATAGTTTTCAAGAAAATGAGCACAAAGAAAAGGGACTCACTTCCCCAGCACCAAGGAACATGAACGTGTGATCAGCCAAGCTACCGCCAAGTAATTTCAGTGATGCAACAAGACCAGCAAGAACCACAGATGCAGTTCCCTACAAACCAAAGACTCAAAAGTTATACAGGGATATCAAAGACTAGCCCAATCAAAATTCATCAATCAATTATATTGTATACCTGTATATCATCGTTGAACACCAAATGACTAGTTCTGTATTTGGACAACAGCTCAAATGCATTGTGGTTTGCGAAATCTTCAAACTGCAAATTTTAAAATGTCAACACAGTGTGCAGGAATATTGTACTTATGAGCTCTTACAATCGGATGTAACAAACGAAAGACACGTGGATTATTTACCTGCACAAGGACTTTTTCACCATAGTTCTGCTTGACTGCAGACATGAACTCTTCAAGTAACTCGTAATATTCCTGCAGAAACATAAGATATAAAAGCTTGCCCTCTATACTATATCAAAGAAAGACATAATTAAGGTAAGAAACAATAAACATAGAGAATATGTACCTTTCCGGTAGCCCTCTTTTGTTTAAGTCCGATGTAGAACTCATCATCCAGAAGCTTCTGGTTGTTGGTCCCCACGTCAATGGTTATTGGCAAGCACTGCATAAACAAATTAAAAAGCAATTAGTAAATCTGCAATTAAATCGGTTTTGCAATTAAAATGATAAGGAAAAAGTTATAAAGCTATTTTAAACCAATGATGTTGATATCTACGTAATAAACTGAATACAAAAGTAAGTACTCATGCAACCTCTAGGTATCTAAAATTCACAAATTAAAACGTTTAATGGAGCTTACCGCAGAAGGCCTAACTCCTCCAAGTGCGGTATATAAAGCCAGTTTCCCAACTGGAATTCCCATACCCTGTAAAAATTTATAGAGTTCAGTTATACAATTTCGACATTTATGTAACAAAATCATTAAGGATATAATAGCTAATGGTACCTGACACCCAAGATCTCCCAGTCCCAAGATACGCTCACCATCTGTCACGACGATAACTTGAATACTCCTCTCAGGCCAGTTCTTTAGCACTTCAAGAACCTTGCCCCTGCAGATTCAGGTATGACTCAAATGTCAATTAATTACTAATTTGAAATAATCTATATAAACTGAACACAGTTTTGTCTAACAGCCATACTTCTCTTTCAAACTAATATAGAGACCCTGAGGACGCTTGAAAATACTCCCGTATTTCTGGCAAGCTTCACCAACTGTAGGAGTGTATACAACAGGGAGAAGTTCTTCTACATTATCAATCAGAAGCTTGTAGAACAGCCTCTCGTTTCGCTCCTATAAACCATAATAGAACAAACATTTAAGACCATACAGCAAACAGGATACAACTTGTGAAAGATGTTGATTACTGAAACGAAACAAAAATATAAATTTCAAGTAATACCTCGAGTTCCATCATAGCAACATACTTGTGCAACGGAACATCATAACTACGGATATTTTGCATCAACTTCTTCTCCTGATGAGTCATAACACAAAATATATCTTATGTAACATGTTCAATCCAAATAAATTCTCAGCATTCATACAAGGATTTTGTAACAAACGCAAACCTGAAGCTCCTGATTCGAAATACACGGAGGCAACAGACCGCGCAAGTAATGCGCATCTCTTTCCCTCTCAGTAAACGCAAGTCCCTTGTTATGGTGTGGATCCCTCAGCAAAGTGTATCCACTATAAACAACAAAATTTTTTCACAGTTACAACAAAATTAGACACGGTCACCTAACTAACTGATCTAATCATCAGAAACTCAACTAAATTAGACAACATAAGTCTATGAATCATCATCGGTTATTAAGTCATCCACTCAAAGCTAATTAACAAATAACCCCAAACTTAATCAAACCGATCGAAATAATAATAAAAAATAAATAAAAAAATAAAAATATATAAATAAATAAACAGACCGAAAAGCTCCATATAATCTAAAATAAGCAAATTAAACATGCAAACACAAATCCTTGATGACAAAATTCAAGCAAAAACCATTGAGACAATAAAGAAATTATCTTAAAGTGCAAAATCATTCGACCAAAACGATCAATGAAAATTCGACTTAACGATCCAACCAACTAATAACTTAAAATAAATTTAACAGTCATAATTATGTGCATCATCATCATCATCAACAGTCAAAGTTCAATTCAACTTGAGTCAACAACTAAACCCATACTTGATCAAACCTATCCAAAATTCGAAACATAGGAAACTACACATACAGAATTCTCATTATTTTTTATCAACAATACACGATTAAGAATAACTTCCTGACAACAATCAAAATATATAAAATTAATTCTATATTAATTAAACTACTACAAATACACACAATATATAATATACCTACAATGTGTACATCAGTGCCGTAGCAAAGCTAATGGAGGCCCGTGCAAAACCGTTTATATAATAACTAAACATGATGATTAAAAATATATTGTAACGTTATAGTTTTAATATTTATGAGTTTTTCATCACTCTCGCCTGCTTAAAGTTAAGTTTAACAAATAATTAGAAAAAAATTTCATATATCGTTAACATTTTGATGTTAGAAATGAATTTTGAGGCCTCAACTATATATAAAAGGTACTACTTTTGAGGCCTCTAAAACTTTGAGACGGTAACACACCTCACACACCCTCGAATACGCGTGTAGTTAGACATGATAAAAACAGATCATATCTATAAAATTATATACATCCAGATCATACGTAAATAAATTCCTAAACAACTTTTAGAATAATAACAAACTAACTAGCTGAAACTAACAGAGTGATCAGTAGTAACTAGTAGTTGATGAATATAATATTAATATGAATATACCTAGCGACAGAAACAGTCCAGGGAGTAACAAGTTGATCCTCTGTAGCACGATCCTCACCGTAGACGTCCTCAACACCACCGCCTACCGTTGAGTTCGGGTCAACCACCGTCGTCTCATTAATAACGTTTTCCATTTTTCAACAAAATTTTGATTGAGTTTTGAAAATTGTGTGAATGTGTAATGTTATGTGATGTAATGATGAAATTTAGACACAGCCTACATGTGTATATATATAATGCAGAGCTTAGTCAATTATTTGAGGTGGTCAAACTTATACAAATGTCAATTAAATACTCCGTATTATTTTTGAATGAGTAATATTTTTTTCCATGTGGATGTGAATGGAAATGCTTTTGGATTTTTTTTTTTTTTTGAACCAAAGCGTTAACATTTGTAACCTCATATTAGTGGTTCTTTTGCCTTTTTTCATTTTTCTTTTTCTTAGGCTCATAGTTTAAACAAGAGAAGAATTTTTAAGTGGGCACTTTATAATGAAAATGGACGGCGCATAAATGATTTACGAAAATGATTTTTAGCGCACTAACCAAACGCCACTTTTATAGGATGAATGACATGTATGAAAATAGATGGCGCATAAATAGGGATGGCAATGGGCGAGAAAAAACCCACAACCCACGGGTACCCGTCATAAATGGGTGGGTAAACGCGTCAATTTTCACCCACGGGTGGGTCATGGGTGAAAATCTTTACCCATGAGTGGGTGGTGGGTGGGTGACGGGTGAGGCATACCCATCGCGGGTAAACCCATGACACCCATTTAAAATACCCATGGGTATAGCCGTCAAGATACCCGTAGGTGTACCAATAAACCCATGTTAAAATTAATTATACTAATTAAAATATTTATAATGTTGCAGGTATACATTTAACAGTTACCACCAAGTCTCAAAAAAACACATTAATCTAAAAGTTTGTTTGAGTTTCAAGACTAAAAAGATAGTATGAAAGATCAAATAATCAAAGTTGTATTTGGCAAATTGATTGGTATCTTATTACGCAGTTTCATAGTTAGTTTTTATAACATTGTTTTGTAATTTTGTTGCATAACACTAACCCATGGGTTTACCCATGGGCAACAAATACCCGCGGGCAAGGGCATGGGTAGAAATTTGTACCCATTGGTGGGTGACGGGTGGGTGATGGGTGAGAAAAAAACTAAGTGGGCGGGTGACGGGTTAGAGGTACCCGTGCCCATTACCCACGGGTGCCATCCCTACGCATAAATGATTTACGAAAATGATTTTTAGCGCACTAATCAAACGCCACTTTTATATGAAGTTAGGCACAGTGGTGACTCATATTGCATCATTTTTTAGGCTGTCACGTTCGCTTTATCTCTCCTCAACTCATATTTACCGCTCTCTTCACAGTAATGATCAATTTTTTTTTTAACATTTTTAACATAAACTTAAATTTCATTAATAAAAATAAAAAACATTACAATACTAAATCAAATTAAAAAGTTTATTAAACATTAAAAACGTTACGTAAAAAGATTACAGAAATTCTTCATCGTCCTCATCTTCGTCTTCATTGTCATGAGGGAGCCGATGAAATTGTGTGTTTGAAAGTGGGTTTGATGTTGTTATTTATAGGATGAAAAGTGGTAAAAAATTTTGAAAAAAAAGTTTTTTTTTTTTTTTTTTTTTTTTTTTTTTTTTTTTTTTTTTGGTGTTTTTTTTTTTTAATAGACCAACGGTTGTATTTTTGAAAAGTGGAAGAATTTGTGTGATTTTTGTGTGGTTAAACTCGGTCGAAATC
>JARVZY010001599.1:0-43195 GCA_030686995.1 Artemisia argyi | reverse complement strand
TTTTGACTTGATACTTATTTTTGGACTTGGACTATGAGCCGAGAGTCATGACTCGGACATGTGACCAAATTCTATGACTCGATAAACATTTATGAGTCAATATTAAAAATAATACTCGTAATACAATTATTGAGAATATAATCGTTTATATACGTATATAGACGTGTTAAACGTATATATATATATATATATATATATATATATATATATATATATATATATATATATATATATATATATATATAAATGCGTATATTAATAATAAAACGATCACGAGTAAACGTATAATAATATAACGATAGTTATTATACTATGCAAATAGTGTAATAAATGTCGGAATATTGTTAAAAAATAATAACTATATAATGGCGAAATTATAAGTCGGGTAAATAATAATTAAAAACGTGATTTTATAAATTTAGAAACTTATCGAGTTATACGAGTTGTGGTTACTTAAAGTCCAAGTGGGCCTTATATTGTGACTTTGTGTGGTCACGGATATATGACGATTAATATAAACATTTTCTATAGCAAGTGACTTATTTAATCGTCGGATTAGATCGAGATATTTGATTATATAAAATGAGTATATTAATGGGCATCATATCCCACGACGCCTATAGGATGTGGCATATGTTTTAGGGTATTAAATTACTATATATCTCGTGGAATTTGGCCGATTCGACGATATATATAGGGAATTTATAGGACTACGATATATACCAAATAGAATTCTTTGTGCTATGTGCTTTAGGTTGGGTATAATTTTGGAACGATATATTACGTAAATAAATATGGGAGATTATCAAATCGACGGATTTGATAAGCTTCGATGATTATTTAAATAATATGTTGGGCTAACATTAGACCTATAGTTGGTTTATTATTTCGTTTGTTGTGGCTTCTTGGTTTGAATTGTGTCAACCCTTCACCCATATGGATACCAAACGTCGAATTTCAAATTAATATGAAGACAATTTGAGAAATGGATATTTTTGGAAAGTTAAATGGAATACGTTCGGGAATGGGAATATTTGATTTTGAGGAAATGATTTCTGAACGAGTTTGATATTGTTAGGAAGTGTCGAGTCTGTAGTTGCCATTACATGAGTTGCTTACGTCTTTCTCCTATCGATTTCTTTTAAGAATTTCTTTGCTGGACTTGAGGTGAGTCATAGCCCCACTTTTACTCTTGAACTTTGTTTTCAATACTTGGGGTGAGAAACGTGCAAATGTTTTATGTGGACTATTATCGCTTTATTTATTTTTAAAACTTGCTATGCTTATAGAACTAGGTAGGATTAAGCGAGGCCTAGTCCCGAACTAGGTAAGCTATTGATTTGGTTGTTGAGCGAGGCCTAGTCCCGAACTAGGTAAGCTATTGGATTGATTATAGAGTGAGGCCTAGACTTGAGCTAGGTAAGCTATTGATTGGATTGATTTGAGCTATAGCGTGCACCTATAGGGTTGATTTGATTTGGTTGGATTATATTGGTTGGATATTTTGGTTGGATGATTGAGGCCTAGTCTAGCTAGCAAGCGTTTTGCGTATATGTCCACTATATTGAATTATGAATTTAAACCTATGATCTCACCAGCGAAAGCTGACTTTTAGCACGTTTTCTCAGGTAATTAAGTGATGCTCTATGGATGCTTGGGATTGGAGGCTTGGCATTGGCACCGGTTATGGATCTATATTTCTAAAACTCTGATAACTAATATGGACCTATGTTTATTTCTTTTGGGCATTATTTTGGATAATTCTTGGGATAAATGTAAACTTTAAAACCCGTTTTGGTTGTGTTTTTCTTATGTTTACTTTATCTCGTTCTTTCGTGACTTTGAATGGATACCAATCCCCGTAGCACCCCGAAAGCTTGTTGAGTCTTCCGCTGTATCAAATTTTGGGGGTGTTACACATGTAGACCCTGCTAAGATTGAGGCGATTAAAGATTGGGCTACACCTACGACCCCAACAGAAGTTCGTCAATTTTTGGGATTAGCCGGTTATTACCGAAGATTCATTGAGGGATTTTCGAAGATAGCTAAACCGTTGACCAAATTGACTCAAAAGAGTGTTAAGTATGAATAGGGAGATAAGGAAGAGGAAGCATTTCAGCTACTTAAGGAAATGTTGTGTAGTGCTCCTATCCTGGCGTTACCCGAAGGTAACGAGGACTTTGTCGTCTATTGTGAGTCTTCTCATAAAGGTTTGGGAGCCGTGTTAATGCAACGGGAGAAAGTGATAGCTTATGCTTCCCGACAGCTCAAGAAGCACGAGAAGAACTACACCACCCATGATTTGGAGTTAGGTGCTGTGGTTTTTACTTTGAGGATATGGAGACATTACTTGTATGGAATCAAGTGTTTAGTGTTTACTGACCACAAAAGTCTGCAACACATTTTGAACCAAAAAGAGCTCAACATGAGACATCGACGTTGGATTGAGTTGCTAAGCGATTATGATTGTGAAATTCGCTACCATCCTGGTAAAGCAAACGTCGTTGCTGATGCTCTTAGTCGAAAGGAGAGAATTCCACCGTTACGAGTTAGGTCATTAGGAATGACTATCGTATCGCCATTACCGTCTCATATATTGGAAGCTCAAACGGAAGTGTTGAAAGCAGAGAATCGAGCTGCTGAGAACATATTTGGGATGGCTGAAAATGAAAAGGGATTTGTTAAGCGTTCTGAAGGAGTATTATGTTTTGAAGAGCGAAGTTGGGTACCATTGTATGGAGGAATACGAGAGTTGATTATGCATGAGTCGCATAAGTCAAGATATTCTATTCATCCTTGGTCTGACAAGATGTACCAGGATTTGAAAAAGTTATATTGGAGGCCAAATATGAAGGCAGATATAGCGTTGTATGTCAGCAAGTGTTTGACATGTTCTAAGGTTAAAGCAGAACATCAAAGACCGTCAGGGTTATTGACGCAGCCAGAACTCCCGGTTTGGAAGTTGGAGTGGATTACGATGGACTTTATTACCAAATTACCAAAGACAGCTAGCGGTTGCGACGCTATATGGGTAATTGTGGATCGTTTGACTAAGTCTGCTCATTTCATGGCAATTAGTGAAGATGATAGTGTTGACAAACTTGCGAGGTTGTATGTGAAGGAGATAGTTTCTCGGCATGGAGTTCCGATATCGATTATTTCTGATCGCGACAGCCGCTTCACGTCAGCATTGTGGCGATCACTTCAAACCACTTTGGGGACGAGACTTGATATGAGTACTGCATATCACCCCCAAACCGATGGTCAAAGTGAGAGAACTATTCAGACTTTGGAGGATATGCTTTGTGCATGCATCATAGACTTTGGTAAAGGCTGGGAGAAATATCTACCCCTTGCGGAGTTCTCCTACAACAATAGCTACCACACAAGTCTTAAGGCTGCACCGTTCGAAGCTTTGTATGGTCGAAAATGTCGTTAGCCTATTAATTGGGCAGAAGTTGGAGATAGCCAACTCACAGGCCCTGAGCTTATTTTGGAAACTACTGAGAAGGTAACGCAAATTCGAGATCGACTACAAGCAACTAGAGATAGGCAGAAAAGCTACGCCGATCATAGGCGTAAACCCCTAGAATTCCAGGTTCGAGACAAAGTGATGCTGAAAGTCTCGCCTTGGAAGGGTGTGATACGTTTTGGGAAACGTGGGAAACTAAATCCCCGCTACATTGGACCATTTCTTATTTTGGAAAGAATTGGGCCCGTAGCGTATCGATTGAAATTGCCAATGGAATTGAATAAAGTGCATGGTGTGTTTCTTGTTAGCAATCTGAAGAAATGTCTTTCGGAGGAAACGCCAGTTATACCAATCAAGGATATTCGTGTGGATGAGAGTTTGAATTTTGTGGAAGAGCCAATTGAGATATTGGATAGAGAGATCAAACAACTTAAGAGATATTGAATTTCGTGCAAATGTTTTATGTGGACTATTTTCGCTTTATTTATTTATTTCAAAACTTGCTATGCTTATAGAACTAGGTAGGATTGAGCGAGGCCTAGTCCCGAACTAGGTAAGCTATTGATTTGGTTGTTGAGCGAGGCCTAGTCCCGAACTAGGTAAGCTATTGGATTGATTATAGAGCGAGGCCTAGACTTGAGCTAGGTAAGCTATTGATTGAATTGTTTTGGGCTATAGCGTGCACCTATAGGTTTGATTGGATTTGGTTAAGTTGATTCGGTTGGATTATCTTGGTTGGATATTTTGGTTGGATGATTGAGGCCTAGTCTAGCTAGCAAGCATTTTGCGTATATGTCCACTATATCGAATTATGAATTTAAACCTATGATCTCACCAGCGAAAGCTGACTTTTAGCGCGTTTTCTCAAGTAATTAAGTGATGCTCTATGGATGCTTGGGATTGGAGGCTTGGCATTGGCACCCGATTATGGATCTATTTTCTAAAACTCTGATAAATTATTGTGGACCTACGTTTATTTCTGTTGGGCCTTATTTTGGATAATTCTTGGGATAAATGTAAACTTTAAAACCCGTTTTGGTTGTGTTTTTCTTATGTTTACTTTATCTCGTTCTTTCATGACTTTGAATGGATACCAATCCCCGTAGCACCCCGAAAGCTTGTGAGTCTTCCGCTGTATCAAATTTTGGGGGTGTTACACATACCATAGTTTAGCAATATAAAATCACCCTAGGAGCCTAGTTTACTGACATGGAATAGTACGTGAAGGTTTCTTAGAAATATTTCACTTATACGTGTTATGTTTTGAAACCATATATAGCTTACATGCATGCATCCGTTCCTTACCATTCTCAAACTCTCTCACATAATTATTTCGTCCTTAAAACTACTCCTACAACTCAGAAGTCGATTTCAATTTGGTTTGGAAGCAAGAAAAGGGATATCGGGTTTGATTTATATGTATAACGTTTGGGTTATACTTTGAACGTGATATTTCTTGTGTTTCATCCATCCTTTCTCGACTCTCTACCACCTAAAGGGTGTTTTAAGTCATTTCTACTCGTTTCCATTAAAAATCACACGTTAATATAGTCATGCACTTTGTTATTCATTGTTTCGATCATATATACATTTTACACATATAATTCACGTATATATTGTCATGTAGAACACTAAACGTGACTAGCCTATATCTTGGAAGGCCTAGGAGTCACGTAGTACACCAAGTTCACGTTAGTTTAAACGTTACATGCATCACACGCATCTATTTTAAACCAAGTTTTATCGTATGCAATTTAGTAAAAATACTTATTAATCTTTTCAAGTTTTCAAAATATATAACCAGTTCACACATGCTACAAACCACACGTATAACTTTAAAATTCACTTAACAAGAGTACCATATTATTACACGACTCAATATACCACCTAGAAAACTATCACTTTCATTATTAGAACTTGTAAAAATACTCGCGTTTTGACACATAAATTGACTCATTTTGAATCAACATGAACCGGATTTTTCAACTCCAAAACCTTGTATAAAAACTTGATCTTTTCGCTTGGGCTCAATCCAAGCCCAATAAGAAATCATGATACGTAAACCCACTGGGCCCATATGAAATGTTTTTAGAATCATAAAAATAGCCCAAAGCCAAGCCCAAAACATTTTCCATGCCCTCGCCTTCAAAAATCTTAACGGGCCTTGTATTGGTTCGTTAAGTGGCCCATAAGCTAAAAAATAAGTTTTTCAACAAATAAGCAGTTAAAATAAGCTTATTATTGACTTAATAAGCCACGGAAATTTTTAGAAAATTTTTATAATTATTTTTGTAATTTTGGACTAAAAATGTAAGGCGACGACACCTAGAAGGACTAAAAGTGAAAATATTGAAAAGAAATGACTAAACCTATAAAAACAGAAACGTAAGGGTAAAAATTGATGAAAGTTAATATTCTAAGCTTAGTATTGATTATTGGACAAATTAGAGGACTATAGTTGAAATTTATTTATAAAAAAGGACTAACGGTGTAACGCAAATATCGTTAGAGTATAAATGGTAAAATTGAAAAAAGGACAAAAACTAAACATAATCTTTTTATCATTCTTATTTATTTTCTATTTTTGTAAATTTATTTCGTATTACATTTAAACTTTTATTTTTACTGATATATATATTATTTAACGTAACGTTAATACTATATATAACGATATTTCAAAAGTTAATATTTTACGTACGATTAAAAAGGTAAAACTTCGATGGATAATTTAAATATCATATTTTGTCATATCATGCATATCACAAGAATTACACTGCACATCACTTATTCGACATAACGAATATTTATTATTCGTTATTCGTTCGTATTTACCAAATAGTATTTGGTCAAATTCTTAGATAAATTTATTTATCAGGTTGTGTTTCGAAGCCGTTATCATAAATTCGTCCGACTTTATTTTCTTCATTTCAGTATCAATCAAGGTGAGTCATAGCCTCACATTTACTTATTTTCAAAACTCCGTGAGGGGGATACATGTTATAAACAGATCGCAAGTAATTTTCTGTATGCTTCCTGACTTAATATATGCCTAAGTTAGCTATTGCCAAAAGACCCTTGATCATGAGCCATTAATCACTGTTATGTGAACGCGAACATAATGAATAGATCTATTTAAGGTTTGACAGCCTGTCCTATTAATACTTGACGGAATGCCATTATGCATGTGGTTAGTCGTATTAGTCGTGATAATTATATTTGAGTAAAAATAGGAATTGGCAAATCACCTATTACACGAGGGCAAAATTATCATTGATTTGATAAACACCTCCGTTTTTACGGTATTTGTTAACGTTTGCGTGTCATGAAACTTAGAGCAATATATAAACTGCAATATCAATATTTTCAAACTGATTGTATTTTCAATACAATCTTACTTGTGTATCAAAATGATTATTAAATTCAAACTCTATGATATCACTCAACATTTTTGTTGACTTTTAAGCATGTATCTCAGGTATTTAGCAGGGGAAGCAAGCATGGAATGGGTGGCAAAACTTCAAAACTTATCTACTTTATTTCAATAATGGTGTAAAATAAAAGATGTTTGATTTAATTCAAAACATCAAGACTTTTATTATAATACTCTGATAAGGACCTCTTGTATTTGAATTTTTATAAATGAAATTATGTTTTAAAACGTCTCTTTCGAGCCGTTTTCTATCATTATGACTTCGATCCTCACCGTAACACCCTAATTACTATTCCGCTGCCACATTTCAAATTAGGGGGTGTTACAATATATATATATATATATATATATATATATATATATATATATATATATATATATATATATATATATATATATATATATATATATATATATATAGGGGGCGTTATTGTGGTGAACATGCTTAAAATATATAAAATAGGTACACATGTGAACCGTTGGATCAAACATCTAAGATGATATTAGACATTAAATAAGTGAATGGCAGAATTGTAATTAAGTGGAACAACAATGGCATTTGTGTACTAATCATAAAACACTGGTATACATTGGGTTGACTATCTCGTTCAACAAATTGTGTTTCAAGAAGTAGGTACGAACAATAATTTAGGCGAGTATCATGCATTTCTTCATTGAAACCCTAATCCCCCAAATCACTCACTCAATCAAAAATCCCCAAATAATAGTTCGAAAATTGTCTAATAAATAGCATTAGCAAAGTTGTATGTCCATTCCATACAAGCGAAAATGGAGGTTTTAAAGGATGAAGTGATCGACAATGGGAATGAAGAACGAATATTGTTTGGTAAGTGATACATTGATCTTCTTTTTTAATAATTTTTATTCAGTTATAATAGTTTGTTCGTTAATTTTATTTGTGGGTGTTTTGGTGGTGTCAGTTCGTCGAAGTGGAAGGTTATCAAGTCGTCATCTACCAAAGGTAGATAACGAGATGTATGAAACAATCGATCTTACTATTGATGGAGATAGTGAAGACGAACAAGGTATTTCTTAGACCACAACTGTGTATGAGTTGGTTTGTGTTTGTAACATTCTGTGTTAATTTTGTTGGTTAGTTGAAAAGGATTCATGTGCATCAGATAAGCATAAGTTTGATATGTGGTTTGAAAATAATATGTTAGTTCATTGTGTGTGTTAGTTTCGTATGTTGTTTTCGATTTAGGTAACTATTGATTATGATTAATGTATGCCATATGTGTATTTGTTAGTCGTTGTTCATGAGTGTTTGTGGGAATAAATCATTGTGTATTTGTTGATTATGATTAGTGTGCAGCACATGTGTATCCGTTTATTCCAATACTTACGCATTGCTTGATTATGATTATAGTGCGACAGATGTGTACTGGTTGATTATATTAAGCTACAATGAATTAGCAGTGGCGACATTCACATATGTGATTGAGGTATTTTATGTGTAGTAGCGACTTAACGCTGTTCGGTCTCAGTTTATGTTCTGTAGTAACAGTCGGATATGAGTCAGAGTTAAAAGTATTTGGTTAAAGGTCTGACTGCAGCTAGTTTTTGGCATACTAAGGTTAAGGGGCTGTTTGGTTTTAAGTAAATGTTATCAAGTTAGCTGCAAGTTGACAAGTTATAAGAGTCTTTTGGTTTTCAAGTTGTATGCATTTGTTTTATAAATGTCGCCTTACTTAAAAAAAAAAAGCTCATTTTAGACAAGGTATATGGGGAATACGCATATTTGTCTCGTATCGTTGTTTTGGAATAAAGTATACCTTAGTTGTGTGTAGCAGCTGGTTATGTGTGTTAGTTTAGTATGTGTAAGGACGGAGATGGGTTTAATATGTGTATTAGTTGATAAGGTGTATATGTATTATGTGACAAGGTGTATTAGTTGATATAAATGGATCAGTTTTCATTGATAATGTTTCATGTGCATCAGTTGGTTGGGTGTGTTAGCTGATACAGATTTAGATGGTTAGGTGTAGTATGTAAACGAAGTTTAGTACGAGTATCGGTTGATTGTGTGTATTAGTTGGTTAGGTGTATTATGTAAACGAAGTTTAGCATGAGTATCGGTTGATTGTGTGTTAGTTGGATGTGTGTATTAGGTAAAAAAGATTTAGTTGGTTATGTGTATTACGTAAACGAAGTTGAGTATGAGTATCTGTTTGTTATGTTAAAGAAGGTGCATTATGTAAACGAAGTTTAGTATGTGTATAGTTGATAAGGTGTATTAGCTAGAACTGATTTAGGTGTATTAGTTGGAACTGATTTAGGTGTAAAAAGTTGCAGTCATGTGTAATAGTTGGTAAGGTTTGATGAGAATTAGGTGTGCTTGTTGTTGTAGTCTAACGTGTATTAGTTGGTAAATTCTGTGTAATATTTTCTATCTTGCTGTTGTTATATACAAGAGTGTAAATCAGTTTTGTTTTAACTGATAAATCAGATAACGTTATTGATTTATTGGAGAAACCCGCCACTTACCCCATGTGTTAGTTTTGTATAAATGTTGTGTTAAAAAGTTGGCTTTTTTGTGTTGTTTTCTTTAGTATGAAAATGAGCTTATTTTGTTTGCCTTATTACCATTTTTTTCAGACTTAGTATGACTTAAATCCCGAAAATAAGCTAGAAATGGTTTATGAAAATAAGCAGGAACAAACTAAGGTCAAAGGCCAGAATAAACTAACCAAACACTCCAAAATCAATGCTAGTTTGACCTTAAAGTGAGAGAGATGCCTAATTAATACGAAAAGTTTGTGTATTAAGGTAAGTTAGTTGCAATGACTTTTTGATGTTATATAAATGTTTTCACCTGGTCAAAAACAAGGGTATATAATCATGTTAACTTTGAGTTTGAAAAAAACTAGTTCTATTAAAGTTTTCCAAGAATCCAAAAAAATATATGTATATAAATAAATAAAAATATGCTTGTTTGATTATCAGCTTGTTATAATGCTTATTTATGGTTTGTTTTTACTTATTTAGTCATAGTTAGTTTAATTCAGCAATTACATTCCCAAAATATTAGCTAAACCTGTATTTCCTTTTCAAAAATCCCAACAGTCCCTTCATAAAGGAGTGTTTGGCACACAGTTTTTGTTCAAGATTTCCCTTGCCTTGATCCTAATCTGACTTTCAGTTTGCTTTAGATTAGAGTTAGTGTCAATTTTAAAGTTAAATTAAGTATTACTTAGTAGTCTAAAAGCTTTTTAGTTGATATCTTAAAAGTTCTAGTTTATCACAGTTTGTATAAGTAGTTTAGGTAAATGCTAGCTTAAGGTCAATTTTAGTGGTAATGTTAGCTTTGTTTAGTTCACAAAAGGTTATTGCATAAGTCTAACATCTGGGAGTTATAGGTTCTTAGTAAAAAAGGTGATTTCGTACCCATTTTCACCCATAATTAACCCACTGATTTGTTGTCGAAAAAGTCGCCCAATAGCACATTAGTTTTTGATTTTTCATTTCTTCATTATAAGCCCGTTTTACCTGAAATTTGGTATGCATGTAGATGGGCTGGTTTCCTAGTTACTTTTGATTTTTATGAATTTTTTTAAGAGCTTTCGGATAGCGTAAACACCTCCACAAACAGCAGACCTGCAGATTTTGTTTTGTTTTTGTCCAAAACAGATTTTGATTTTGATTTTTAATTTCTTTGTTTTTAATCCAAATGACCCAAAATTTGGTACAGAGCTTCTTGGGTGGCTAGTCTAGTTCACCATATATATATATATATATATATATATATATATATATATATATATATATATATATATATATATATATATATATATATATATATATTTTTAAAATTTTCTTTTACAGCTTTTTGGGTAGCCAAAGTAGCCCCAGAAGCCATTTTTTTCTGCAGCCCCTTACGTGTAAGTTGCTTATTTGTGCTTTTTAGGCTTCGTTAAGTGCTTTTATCTATTCCTTACTGCTTATTATTGTTCCCTTAGTTTCCTGTAACTTAAATCTACCTAGGTTCATCTTAAGTTAGCTTTTTAGATAAGCTTTTAGACTTTATAATACTCCTTTATAAGCCTTTTTAGTTAACTACTAGTTTTGCAACCCGCGCGTTGCTGCGGAATTCTTTTGTTGCCGTTATCTACTTAACGTGAAGTTAGTTACGTAGGACTGACTTTGCAATTAATGTATAACTTGAAGGACCACTTATGTAAATTATGTGAGGACTAAATTTGCAATGAACCGCTGAGATGAAGGACAAGGTGCGTACAATTTTTTTAAAAAAATGTTAAAGATAGCGGTCGTTAGTTAACGGCTGTTAAATAATTAACGACCGTTAGTACCGTAAAAAAAATAAAAAATATTGTAGCTTCAACTGTAGCAAGCACTGTAGCTGCTACAGTTGCTACAGTACCACCTCTTACCCTTTAGTGTATATATATATATATATATATATATATATATATATATATATGTATATAATGAGTGGTTTGACTAGAAGTCAATGATACATAATTTACATGCTAAGTCAATTTTTATGGTAAATTACTCACAGTCACGCCTTTCTTTTAATTTATACCACAATTCGATATAAGTTTCTGTTAAGTATTCTTGTTAAAAATGACATGACTTATTTTTAAATTGTATTTTTCTACTGCTATGCAGGAACTCAAGCAAGTGAGAATGTTATTGAATGAGAAAATTTGGATAAAGCAAATGTATCGGACAAACAAAAAGGAGACATTGCTGATGTGGAGAAGAACGTGGCAACTTTGCATACACATCAACTTTGCATACCGGTAGATGTTATGATCGAATAATAAACACATGATATTAAACAAACTTCATTTCGAACTATCTAATATTTTATTGTTATGTGGGACATGACGTGTGATTGTTGGTTGTTGAATAAGGTTGCAACACATAATCTATGATCGTGTGCAATGAAAATGTTTATGTGAAATCACATGGAGAGTGTTGGCCTCTATTTCATATGACCCACAAATTGGTTGAATCAGTGCACAAAAGTAGTTTTCCAAATTGAACAACTACTATAGCTATAATAATATTGTGATTTGATTTGAAGCAATCAATTTATTTAAAATATGAATTATAGAATTTTTGAATGGTGCAATGGCTATAATTTTTGAATGTACATGCTTAAGATAGATAAGTATATACGAAACTTATAGTTACCTGTGTACATTCAAGTTAAGATCTAATATTGCAATTAACACATCCACTTTACATGCCACTACAAGTATGAATGATAGGTGTGGTGTGTTAAAAATGTGTATGCAGGTCTGGTACCATGGTGTGTTATAAATGTTTGGGATGAAGATGCGACTGGTTCCATGGTTATACTGAAAATGGGAAAAAATTAAGGTATGAAATAATAATTGGAAGGATTGTGGGGCATTAAAGAAGGGATTACAATGGCAAAAAATCATATAATTGTAAAAAGAAAGATTACTATAATACCCTTAGAGTAAATATCTAATTAATTAATATTAGATATTAATTAATTAATATTATTTATTTTGATCTCATCAATTAAGATTGATCCAACGGTTCATATGTGTACCTATTTTATCTATTTTAAGCTTGTACACCACATGAACGCAAAACTATATATATATATATATATATATATATATATATATATATATATATATATATATATATATTCATTTTATACATGGAATGTAATGTTAAATATGAAATGTTTAGTATTAATTTAATGCAAAATTTGTTAATTAAGGTATGTTTAAACATAATCCCATAGGTTGTGGTTATCAATAGCGACAAGAGAAGAGGTGTCGTCTCAAAGTCACAAAATAGATAAGTCAAAAACAATTAAATGCCCATGATAGTGTACTCTTTAAATT
This sequence comes from Artemisia argyi, assembly GCA_030686995.1. Taxonomy (NCBI): domain Eukaryota; kingdom Viridiplantae; phylum Streptophyta; class Magnoliopsida; order Asterales; family Asteraceae; genus Artemisia; species Artemisia argyi. The sequence goes on along the minus strand of JARVZY010001599.1, from coordinate 30,417 downwards.
GTGAAATATTCGTAGTAGTTTAAGTTAATTAGGTACTTTTGCTGGTACCTAAACTTAAAATAAAATTACATTATTAGGTGCAAAAGAAAAAACTTCCTAGCAAAGATTAGAACATTAAGTACAATATTATTATTGAAAACAACAAATAAATTAAAAATATATATATATATATATATATATATATCACAACGCAACTTAATGTAACTTATAAATCAAGAAAATAATAATTACACTAATATATATTAATACATAATGATATTTTTTTTTTAGAAAGACAATAATTTTATTAAAACAAACTAGCAAGAAGCTAGAAAGTACATCGATGAAACACTTGACAACTAATATCCTATCAATACAATGACTCTAAAATAAACATCGCGAGTAACCAAACAATCAAAAAAATAATCTCCGCCATTTCAACCCGAAAACGATAACAACTCAAGGGCAATCACCTTATAAGAAGTATGGAGCAAATAGAATCAAAATACGACCACGACCACGACTTTGACCCTAATACAAAACTCACCGAAATCTCAAACAAACCAATTTGAACCACACTGTCGGACAGGGTAGTGGCATGACGAGATGCAGAAAAAGTTGATGGAGAAATACATTCAACTGTTCTAAAACCACAAGTTTAAATAATAGCCACCACGACCTCACCATCATTGTGTCCTCAAAAAAACCATGACCTGACAACCCCCACGACCTCACCACCACCACGACCTCACCATCACCGCTAATTCACAACCACCATGACCTTACTATCATCACTAACTCACCATCACCACGGCCTCACAAACATCATGACCTCACAAACACCACAAGCTTACAACCACTATGACCTCACCATCACAGCCCCACAAACACCACAGCTTAACAAGCATCATGACCTCACATCACCACTGCCTCACAACCACCACGACCTCACCATCATCACATCTTCACAACCGCCACGACCTCACCATCTTCAAGGCCTCTCACACACTTTGACCTCACAAACTGTTAGGTGCCCGTATTGATGTTACACAAGTAAGAATGAGATAGATATAAGGAGTGGTTGATTATATGATAAGAGAGAATTAGAAAAGCAAGAGTTTCATTAGAATACCAAAATAACCAACAAGTAAAATGTTTACATAAGCTTAGTATATATAGGGGAGGAGTAGGGCAACACTCCCTTCCTCCCTTTCCTTCAAGATCGTGGGCTTTAAAGCCCATTGGACATGATAAACTAAAGCCTAGTAACATAAAACATAATGATATAAATAACTAAGCAACCTATTACAAAATATAATGACCGAGACTTGAATAAATATAAAAGTATGTTCCCAACAATCTCCCCCTAAGGGTCGGTCATCACGGTTGCTGGACGTCTTCATCTTTGTCTTTAACTTTTGACTTGTATAACTTCTGACGTCTTCACAAAAAATGTTGTTAGATGAATGTTCTTTGCTCATAGTCTTTGTTCTTTGGTGATAACGTTGTGATTGTGTGGTCATCTACCTTTCGTCACTTCATCGTCTTTGGTGGTTGTCCGCCATTGCAACATGCTCTTACATCTTTGGATTTTGACTTTCAAGTGCACGAAGTTCCTTTACATTCACATTGATCTTTGGTCTTTATACTTTGTAGATTCTTCTTTTTGGCGTAGAATCTTTCTTTGAACTTTGTGGTGCTTAGATCTTTGGGGGAGCTTTCTTTGACTTCAAGATGTATGTACAAGCATGCTGGAATCTACCATCATGGAGGTGATATGTACCTGCAGGTAAACAGTTAGCAATAATCAACCGGTACTTACAGATAAGGAATTAGAGATCGTCAACAGCATATTGTGAAGACTCCTTCTAACCCTTATCAAGGCAATTCCCATGTCAGATACTCCCGAGGGAGCTTACAAGACCTACTTAGTAGCTCAATGACTGGGTGAGTTGCTGGGGATCACTCCACGACTGTAGACCGCTATAGAACCACCGCGAACACTAAGCGGAACTCGTGAGGGGTTACCGAAGTGACCTGCTGTTAGGGCTGTTAGATGTTGACCCTGGCAGGAATTTCCGTTCAATCATTGAGAAGTACATTAGTAAATTCTCTCATAAACATTCTTGGCAGATTGCTAAGATCTGCGAAGGACTCGATAATTTACAGCTGCTGTCCATTGATGTAGAACACAAGTTGTAAAAATACTAAGTGTTCCTAAGAGATCTTTGATGTATCTCATGGCTCTAGACTCGATAAGTGCACACTTAGGTTTCCTATGCGAAGACTAGGGAGGGGTCTCCTGCTTCAATATCAACCATCTCTAAGAGATAAGTCGATAGATTACACCGGTTCCCCGTGAGAATGAAACAAGCCCTTTTAAGAGAACTTGAGTGGTTAAGAAGGTTTAGTGCTTTGCGTCACTGGGTCCATGACGATTTTATCTTCAATACCGGTGTTGTCTTTGCAACAACCAGTAGCATACGAGTTGAACCAGGTGTCTGCCCTAAGGTTGAACATATGGAGGGCTATTTCTTTTCACCATTTTCTTTACTTTTCTTTTTAATTATTCAACTCCTTCTTTCCCCTTTCATTCTTTTCTCCTTTTTTTTCATATCATACCTAAGGACTTCTAATTCTAACTATTTGTGATGTCCTTGGGTAGATCCCTCCGGCTCTGGTGGATCATAGGACGGTTTTCCCTAACCTTAGTCACTTTATAACTCTATGACTATCCTATAATTGCCATTGAAACCTTTGATTGAAAATCTCTCAAAGTGTTTGTGATTATCGAAAATTTTGTTTAACACTTTGAGAGTTTTGCGTTTACTTTTGAAGGGCTCCCCCTTCACATGTGCTCATGTGTATTTAAATAAATTTGCATATGCGGGAGGAGCAAGCACTTTTTGAATTGATCCACTTTCAGTGAACAAGACCGATTCGAGACACGCTTACATCACTAGTTAAACTAGCTTGAAGTTATTACCCGGCCTGGTCGAGTTGATGAGTGTCTAAATACTCATCATTTTATACCAATCTGAACTGCCAAAACATACAAAAACACTCAAATATGCATCAAAATACTTAAAATATCTTCAAAGTGTGTTTTATATGTTTCAAATGCAAAATAATCAAAAACAGATGAAAAACGTACAAAGTTTGCATAATTGGCAGTTTCAGTCCCTCAAGTTTCATAAATTGGCAAAACTAGTCCCTGGTTATTCTAAAAACATGAAAAAGTCACCAAAGGTCCTTTTTAATCATAAAGTTACATATTTAGTCCTTTGGTGCAAAGTTTCACAAAATTACAAGTTTAGTCCCTGTACTTTGGAAATTGACAGAAATGGTCCCTGGGATGTAAAAACTTTGAGAAAAATAAATATTGGTCCTTGTACTAATAATATTTTTCAGGAATGGTCCTTGGTGTGAAGTTTGGTGAAATGACATAATTGGTCCCTCAAGTTTGGCAGATTGTCAATTTTGGTCCCCGGGTGGTTTAAAATGGAAAATTTCATTTAAAGTCCTTTGGTTTATCACATATGGCAAGATTAGTCCTTGTAGTATCTTTGGAAACTTGCCAATTCAGTCCCCTAAACTTTCAACAATTTACATTTTTAGTCCTTGTGATTTATAACCTAAAAAACCAAACGGACCTTAATATTATTTAACCCAAAACACCACCAGCCCACCCAAAGCCCAAAAAAATATAAAAGCCCATCCCTTACCCAGAGTAAAACCCGGTCAACCCTCCACAAATACCACTCCTCGTTCCACTGTTCATCTCCCACATCACACATCCAAAACCACTCTCCACCTCACCTGGTATTACTTCCACCTCACACCCCCAGTCACTACCTAATCCCTTCCACCTCTACAACACCCCAAACATCCTTAATTGTCCTAAAAAGCAAAAACGCTACCATAAAATATCAAGGGGACAAAAAGGCGGGAAAAGTGGTTTTGAACGGTTGAGATTCAATTGACCATATCAAAGGCTCAGGAATGGTGGGAAAATCTCAGAGGGACATCTGGAACCTTTATTGTCAATAAAAAGAAGAAATGAAGCAACAGAGAAGATTATTAGATATAGAGTAGTTAGTTAATTAAGAGTAGTTAATGTAATTTAGGTAAAAATGCAGTTTTAATTAATATAATGTTCTTAACTCAGCTTTGTAATGCTTTCTTAATGTATTTAATTTCAAATCAATGCAATTTAGTTTCCCTGTTTTAACCTTTTTACCATTTCCTTTTATGATTAAGTTCAAATTTTCATTTATATCAGAACATATTTCATGAGCTTTCACAAGCTTGTTCTTAGTTCATATAAGCTTATTCTAGCTTAATATAGCCAGTGGTATGCTTATTAGTTAGTGAAATAACTAAAACTACCAAGCTCTCAAATAGTCTACAATAGTCAACTGTGGTGAAGGGTTAAGCTATTAATCTTGCTTTAAAGATGATGAGGAAGCTTCCTAAGACCTTTTAGTCCATACTCATAACCCTCCTCAGTCATCTCTTCTTAATCTCAGTTTGGAATTCTTGTAAGTTTGATCTATATTTCTATTCTATGCAATACACTTATCTCAGTTTACCATGTGCTTACTTATGTTTCATATTGTTAATTAGTTCTATTATAGTTTAATATACATCCGTGGTTTAGTTTATGAGCTTAAATTCAGTGTTTACTTCATTAGATCACAAGTTAATATACATAAGGGGTTGTTTGGTTCAGTGGTTCCTTTAGTGTTCTAGTAAGCTTTTGCCATTTTCATTTGTCAAAGTAGGCTCAAATAAGTTGCATTAGGTCATATAAACAAGAAAATTGGGTGTCCATTTGAGAAAAAGGTCAAAATTCCCTTTCATCCATCATCACAGTTCACTGTTAGGATTGTAAGTCCATAATCTTAGCTAATCGTTGCATAGTTGTATTTAATAGCTTAATTTAGTCATTTCATAGCTTATTTCAAAATATATAATCATTAGTAATCAGTAGAATCTCAAATAAGTCAAACTAAATCTCAAATTTCAAAAAGTCAATTTCATAAGTTTGCCAGTTTTACAAATATGGTGAGATTTTTCATGGTCTCATTTTTGAGTATTAGCTTTTGAAGCTTTTGGATTATTGATATTTGGCAGTAGTACTTGTTAAACCTAATTTTTGCTTATTTTTATAATTTTATTTAAGTGCTTATTAGACCTTATCTTTTGGCTTGTTTCATCAAAGTGTCCCCTGCACCAGCATAGCTGTCCAAAACCTCCACTTTTGATTGTTCATAGCTTGTTCCCTAGTGGGCTCCTTGGTATGGTTTTTGGCTTTTTAGAAAGCCATTAAGCTCATCTTAAGATAACAGGGCTTATTTTGTGGTCTTAAGCCTATTTCATAGGGCTGCTATTACTTTTAAGTTTGTCCAAATCCATGGTATGCACTGGGTACTCAGTGTGAGTGCACATCTTCCATGCTATTTCCTAGCCTCACCTGTGGACCCTACCTCTCTAGTTTTAGCTTATTGTGTAGCTTATCAGCCCATACTCTCAGACCTTAGCTTATTTTGGATCTTGGTTCATATTTGCATAGCTTATTGGACCCTTGTTTGTGACCTGTCAGCATAACCAAAACTGACCCAATCAGTATTTGATCCAACTTTCCCAAACTCACCCAGAGCTCAAAAATAAGTAATAAACCTAGCTTATTGGCTTATCTTGTAGCCTTCCTGGTATACTTGAGAGGTCAAGTTCTCATTTGGACCTTCCTTCACCATAGTGGACCCCACAGAGGTCCAAACATCCCTCATTAGGCCTGTTGGGATCTGAGTAGTATTTGGGATTGCTTATTTGGCTTAACAAGCTTATTCAGTGAGCTTATTTTGTTGTTTCAGCTTCCTTCTAGTTCATGTAACTTGCTTGTACCTTATTTGCCTTTTGTTTTAGATAGTTAACTTGTTTTGAGCTTATTCGAAGCTCAAAATCCACTAAAGCTTATAAAAGCTAATCTGTTTTGCTCAATAAGCTCTACTGAGCTTATTTTCTAGTTCTAGCAAGTCCATCTTCATTAAAGTTACTTATTTTAAGTAGTTTAATAGTTTTGTAAAAGAAAATTTAAGAAAAACCAAATTTAATAATAAGTGATAGTTTCTATTTAATATAATTTTAATTTTAATTTTCATTTTTAGATTTTTATTAAGTAACCTATATTTTTATATTTTTATTAATTTCCTTTTATATTAAAGTATTTTTAATAAATTTCTCAGATTTTTATTTTGTCATTTAGTATTTACTAAAATTAAAATTAGTTTTATTAATAATTAATCAATAATTAAGTTATAAATAGCATAATTAGTTTTTATAAAGAAACACCTAGTTTTTATATTTTTCCTAGCTTTTATAAGTCATAAAATAATTTTAGGAATTTTTCCATAATTTTTACTGTTCATATTGTAGTTTTTATAATTTAAATAATTTAATTAGTAATTAATTAATAAATAGATTAATAATTAGTAAACTAGTTTAAAAATACATAAAATAAAGTTTTTATAATTTTTTAGGATTCCTGTGATGGTTAATTAGATTTATAAAAATCTTCTTAATTATCTAAGTCTTTTTAGTATTTTTAATAATTTAAATCATATAATTAGTTAATTAATAATTAAATAGTTAATAATTAATAATAATTAGAATAATAGTGTGAAAAATATAATTTTATTTTTAAAATAAGTTTTATAATATTTTAGACTTTTAGAAATTTTAATTTTAATTTTCTAGACTTATTTTACATTTTCTTATTTATTAGTTAATTATTAAATAATTAATAATAGTTATTAAATAATAATAATTAATTAAATAATTAATAATTATAAAATAAATATTTTAAGTTTATTTAATTTGCATTTAAGCCCCTAAGGAATATAAATTAATACTTTAGTTAAATTTGTTTTTGTTTCGTACGTTTACGTAGAATTAAATTAAACGTACGCGTTTTTAATTATTAAACGTTTTTAAATATCTAGGCTTCACGTAATCGTTCTAATAGTTTACCTAAGTTATTTTAAGTTATAAAATCCTAGTGTAATCACACACACACACACACTTTATACCCTTTCCTGTTCACATTCACTCGATCACAGATTCGTTTTTAATACCATCACAACCTCGTTGGGACATTACGACCCGGGGAAACACTAAACTCACTGGAGTATTGCCCTAAGCTGTCTGACTTGTTGACCATAACTTGGTTGATATTATCTGTCTGTTTCAGACCAATCACGAGTCCACAATAATTTTCTCGAAACGGTACATTTCTACTTAGACAAATCCTTTTCGAGACACGCTTACGTTGCTAGTTAGAGAGTTCCATTGTCAGGTTTTAGGTGACAACTAGCTCTAGTAACTAACTTGATGTTATTACCCGTCGAGGATAAGTCTTTTCGAGATTACTAACTTTCATGTTTTTGTCAATTCCTGGGTCAATTCTGAGTCTAGCTCGCACAAGATACAACTTTAGCATTTTGACCACTCATATTTTAATCACTTTTACATTTTTCTCCCCCTCAAAAATAGCATAGTAATGATGTTTTTGATTAACTTTTTAGATTAAAATATGCCTTTTTGAGTCTTATGGGGAGATTCACCAAGAATTTTTTCTTTTAAGAACAAAGAATTTTTGTTTGACAAGTGCTCCCCCTCAACAAGTGATTAGGCTTATTGAGGTGAAATATTTATCCTTTTGAGCAGAATTATGAAAATCATAAACATTTGATTAATTCTACTCAAAAGTAAGAAGCCTTCGCTCCTTATGTTAGGATTGAGGCACTGATGCGTACCTTAGGGTCCTTTCATTTACAAGAACGGGTTGTACACTGTAATGTGTGCATAAGCCATTGTTTTAATACAAAATTTGTTTTCTTTTTAACAAAACAATCCTCCTAAAATAATGAATGTTATTTGAGAGATAGTCTTCTTGAGCAGAATTTTGAATCGTATTTAAGAAATACTTTTTGAAAAATTCGAGAGATGATTCTGCTCAAGGTTTTTGAAAACACAATCAAGTATCATACAACAAAGAATGCTTGAAATTTAAAACTCTTTTACTGTTGAAAGTTGTTTGAGACCCGGAGTCTATCTTTTTGAGTTTTAAAATCTGAAGAAGAAGGTTTCCATTTAGAGTTGAACCTCACGGTTTGAAGATTTGAATTTGTGATGAATGAAAACCTTCCGGTATTAGGGATGTTCAAATCAGAGACATTCTTTTATTGAAACCAAAGCATTCTAGATTTTGAAAATTTGAAAGGTTTTTAATGATTTTGCTTTGGTCTCCACACTTGCTTTACCGGTGTAAAACGAGAGTGTAAAGTTTTGGAAAAATTTGTTTCTCGCCATTTTGAATCCTTTTACCAGTTTAGCCTTTAAACACATTTTTTCCTTTAACCTCAACAATATGTTTCGTAAGAAACATTTTGTCGAATGTTGAAATTTTGACTTTCAATGGGATGACATGTACTTGGACACAGAGAAAATGCATCAGGCACAAACAAGTATACAGATGAGTCAAAAATCTCATTCTAAATCTTCCTAAGTGCTTAGAATTCTCATATTAACATACAAAATCACAGATTAATTCATTCTTTCGCTCGAGATTTTCCATATGATAATGGTTTGGGGTTATGATTTGAGTCTATGCACACTTGTTAGCATCATAATGCCTGAATATTAAACAAACAAATGTCCTAGTAATAGCAGCAAAGACATCAACATTTTAAATCCTAAATCACATGATTCTAAACCTATGTTGTTCCTAATCGAGCAAATACACCAATCAAGCATTCTTTAGTGTTCTCTAAAGCTATATAAACTAGTTAATTAGACAAAACACATAAAAATGAAAGCCCTGATCGATAATTACATAAACCCTAGTTTCTGATTATGCCTTTTTGACCGTTGAAAACATTTGAAACATTTAGGGAACGATTAGACAACAACATTGAAGAAATTAAAAACTCGCAATCGAAAAGAAATCGAGGATAAAAAAAATCGTTAGTCTGATTCATTGAGGTTTCTAATTATGTGTGAAACTTTTGAGAGCCTTTGTTGAAACATTTATTAGAGCCCATTTTATTTTCCACACAAGATCCTTTTACCTAAGCTTAAGACATTTGTGAATCTTTACTCATTAAAGGTTAATTACTTTTCCATTTGAAGTCCAAACTAGATAAATTTGGAATCATTGCAGAAAAATTTCTTTTCTCCCCTCGAATTAGCATATATTTTGTGAAACCTTTTTGTACATTTTAATTCGAGAGATAATAGAAGTTTTTGAAAATGAGATTTTAATCCGAATGATGAAGAAACATTTTATCCTTGAAGAATAATGATTAGGTGTGCAAACTTCATGTTTTTTGTGAAAAATTTTCTCCCCCTCAAAACATGTTCCATTTTGACAATGTGAAGCAAAATTTGTTTTAATGGAGGAACATAGTTTTGAAGATTAGAAGTTTGTACACAAAGAAAGAAGATTTTTTTTTTTGTTTTTTGTTTTTTAATTTTATTTTAATTTTAATTTTATTTTTATTATTTTTATTTTTATTTTATTTTATTTTGTTTTTGTGAAAAAAGAGTTAGATGTTTCACTCACTTAGTTTTTAAGAAAATTTTACAAATCATCTGGAGTCAAACACCGCATACCAATATGGTGAACTAAATCAACAAACCTTGATGGAGGTAATGCCTTTGTAAACAAGTCCGCCAACTGGTATTCAGTACCCACAAACTCTAATTCTTTTGTACCCTTCTTGACATGCTCTGCTTTGGAATGATAAATGGTTTTGCATGAGATTGCAAAAGCACAATTTAAGTCACAGTACATTGAGATCTAGTCAAATACATAGCCGTAGTCCGTGAGCTAAGTTCTCATCCAAATGACTTGAGCACAGAAAGCAGACATGGCTACATTCTAAGCTTTTGTTGATGACAGTGATGTACAATCCTGCTTCATTGACTGTATCCCTTTGTAACTAAACAAGATTTGTTGCGAATCGTTGTGCCTTCTACGTCCAGCTTGTTTTCCAAATCCATTTAATTCCAATGATGTGTCGAAGGGTGATGTTGGTAGAACGTATGCATATTTAGACGGATCCAATTTGCTCTATTATATCAAGAATGGTTGGAGTCGGTGCAAATGGATTGAAGAACGTATTCCGTCATAATCTGCAGGTTGTGGTACTGATTGTTGTTATGGATCTTCAGCTGATTGTCTGGAGTTGGAAGCGGTTTGTCCTGCTATTGTTGGAGATTCACTTGGAGGACCGTCTTTCTCAACAATGGTAGTTATTTGTTGATTTGTGTCAAGTACTTGAATATTCTCAGGGTGTGCAGCGGAAATTGGTGAGACCTGTTGAGGACGGTTTTCAATTGAATCATCAAACAGTGGAGCAAACAGTGTTTCCAATTCTTTGCGGGTGAGAGACAATGGTTCAGCCGAATAGTCCGGAAAGTTGAGATGGTTGGGTACGGGTCCTAAGCTGTTATGCTCAGAAGCCATTGTAGATGTGATTTTAAATGGTTGGTTGCGGGTCCTAAGCTGTTGTGCTCAGAAACCATTGTTGAAGTGCTTTTAAACGGTTGGTTGCGGGTCTTAAGCTATTGTGCTCATAAACTATTGTTGAAGTTCTTTTAAATAGTTGGTTGTGGGTCCTAAGCTGTTGTACTCAGAAACCATTGTTGAAGTGCTTTTAAACGGTTGGTTGCGGGTCCTAAGCTGTTGTGCTCAGAAACCATTGTTGAAGTGCTTTTAAACGGTTGGTTGCGGGTCCTAAGCTGTTGTGCTCAGAAACCATTGTTGAAGCTCGGGTTCGAAACTGATTTGTTCCGAAGCCATTCCTGTAGAATTTGTAAAGAAAGAAAGAAGAGACAAAACAAAGAACATGGATCCTGAAGTGTAACTGGGTTCCAGATGTTAGAAGCATAAACATGTAGTGTCAATTATCTTCTTGACACTCGAACACACAATTCCGACGGTTTTCCTTCTTGTCTCAGGGGTAGATGTTGTGGAGTTCATATTAGTTTTGGTATAAATGTCTAAACTCTTTCCTGTAGGAATCCACCTAATGTTAGATCTAGGAGATGTTTTCTTTTTAGATGCAGTGGAATGAAATGTGGGAGCATCACTTCTTTGAGAAAACCTATGTCCTATATTAATCCACTTCTTAGGTTTCTGAATCTTGTCTTTTGGTTCAACGGGTTTGTTTGTCTTAGTCGATTGTGCTTTTGCAAGTGATATTTACATCACAAACAACATGATTATTTACGTAACTACTCTTAGATGCTAGCCAATTCCTATTAGTTTTTTGAGTACTCTTAGGTTTTGGTTTGCTACTACAAGCAGTGTTCTGTACTACAGTGGAAGGCATCACATGAGATTTTGAACCTAGAATTTCATCCTTTTGAAGTAGCGCCTTTTTCCTAGCCTTTTCTAGATCATAGTTCTTGTACATGTCATATGTGCTATAGGACTTTTACTTTTAATGTTCGTTTTAGGCATAGTTTTCAAACTAATCCTAGATGAGCCAGGTATAATCACGTGTTGAGATTTAGCAGACATAGATGCATTTTTCTTAGGCCAAGAATGTAGAGTTATTGGTTTTGTCAAATTGTTTTTCTCAACAACTTGGGAGGCAAACCAAGATTTTGAAAATTTAGGTCGTTCAGATTTAAATGCAGTTGGTTGTCTAACCACTGATTGTTTTTTGATTGTTTGAGAAGGCGGTTTCCCCAAGATTAATGGTTTTGCAAACTTATAAGTATCCACACTCTGGCCAGTCAATCTTCTTAATTTGTTTTGCAATGCAGCATGTGCAAACACCTTTGCTTGAATTTGTCCTTTTAAAAGCTCATTTTCTTTAACTAATGCATCCACACGTTTACTTTGTTCATTCAAAAACCAATGGGTCTATTTCTTTGGATTTGCATTTATATCACACGATAATTGCAAAGACTTTGGGCGTCTAATGTCGGAATACGATTTTATTAAATGATCTTTATGCTAAGTATTGTCTGCTCCACACAAATTTCATTTTCGGTCTAGTTTTCGAAGTCTATATAAAGCTGCATAGAGGCATATGTATTTATTATCAGATCAAAACACTTCAGTACAATATTACACAACTAATATAATGAGAGAAAATATTTACTTTTACTTTATGCATGTTTTGTTTATTTTGTCACTTGTCTTGCTGCGGTTTAATACCACAACTGGCACTTCCTTTGGTCTCCAACTTGTTGCTGCTGCAGGAGGAGCTGCTAAATCGTGCATCAATAAGGTGAGACAAGCTCTTCTTGATTTCAAAGCTCACCTTAAAGACCCATTGGACATGCTCTCTACATAGAGCCATGAAGATGATGATGATTGTTGTCAATGGAGTGGAGTCACATGCAATAACCAAACAAGTCACGTCACAATGCTTAAATTAAATGAAGATGGTCTTGAAGGTGAGATTAGCCTTTCGTTGCTTAACTTAACCTACTTGAATATTCTTGATATTTCTTACAACTCTTTTCATGGAACCATTTCTGAGTCGATTGGTAACATGATCCAATTAACTCATCTTGACCTTCACGCAAATAATTTCAGTGGAACCATTCCAATGTCCATTGGTTCCTTGACTCAATTAACCTCATTAGAACTTAATAGGAATCAGTTCACCGGCACCATTCCCATGTCCATTGGTAACATAACCAAATTAATGAACCTCAACCTTGGAGGGAATAATTTCAGTGGAATCATTCCCGGATCCATTGGTACCTTGACGAAGTTAGAACTCCTTGACCTTTCAGACAACTCTTTCTATGGAACCATTCCTTCATAATTTAAAAACCTCACCAATTTGGAATACCTTTATCTAGATTACCTTCGAAGTTGTACAGTTGAAAACTTAAATTGGTTGTCTTCTCTATCTTCTTTATTTGTTCTTTCTATGGATGGAACTTCTGTGGCCAAAACAAATAACTGGGTAAATGTAATTATAGGTCTCCAAAACTTAGAAGAGTTAAGTTTAGAGGGGTGTGACCTCTCATAAGTCATGCATCTATATTCTCCATGTGTCAACTCTTCTTCATATCTTAATTATATTTATCTCGATAACAACAATCTCAACTCATCCATGTATCATTGCTTGTGCCCATTAACCGGCAATAAGCTTGCAATTCTTTCTCTCTCTGGCAACAAGTTTGATGGGAAACTTTCAGAATTTCTGCACAAGTTGTCTGGATGCACATCAGCTACTACGCTAAGCTATTTGGATGCTTCAAATAACCAATTCACAGGGTCATTGTCTGATGAGATCCTAAACTTTTCATCCCTACAAAACTTGAATCTATCTTCGAATCAGTTAGATGGAACTGTAAGTGACAAACTGTGGCAACTACCAATTCTCTTAGAATTAGATCTATCTTTCAATTCTCTTAGAGGTGCTATCTCTGAAAACATTGGAAAATCAAATCTTTTCTATATCGATCTTTCATACAACTCACTTGAAGAAGTTCTTTTTATGGATGACGTGTCAAACCTTTCTCATAGTGTACAATATATACATTTTAGTTCTAATAAGCTAGGGCCTCGTTTCCCCAAATGGATACAAAAACTGGAAAATCTCACGCATCTTGATCTTTCCAACAATAGCATTTCAGACACAGTTTCTACAGAGTACTGGAACCAGTGGCGGTCTTCTCACTTGAGCTATTTGGATCTTTCTTTCAACAACATCAGTGGAAAATTACCAAAATCGTTATCATATCACGACCTTGCTTTAATAAATTTAAGTTTCAACCGCTTTTATGGTCCAATAGGTGCTTTTCCACCGGGCCTACATTTTTTAGATCTGTCCAGAAACAAATTCCACGGAGGACTCTCTTTCTTGTGCCAACTGTATAAAAATTTGGAATTTCTTGATCTCTCACATAACACAATGACCGGGCAACTTCCGGGCTGTATTCGGAATTTGACATCTTTAAAAGTTCTTAATCTAGGACAAAATACTCTATCATGAAGTATTCCTCCCTCAGTAGGATATTTGGGTCAACTCGAGACGTTGTGTTTGTACAACAACAACTTCTCTGGAGAATTGCCATTGTCTTTGAAGAATTGCACAAGTTTAAGCCTTTTGGACTTGGGGGCCAACAGTCTATATGGTAATGTTCCTGTTTGGATAGGGGAAAACTTGTCAAGGTTGTATGTCCTTAGCCTTAAATCAAACACCCTTTTCGGAACCATCCCTTCACAAATATGTCAATTGGTCAGTCTTCAAATCTTAGACTTGTCATTTAACAATCTCAATGGAACAATCCCATCGTGTGTGAATAATCTTACTTCCATGGTTCAAAAAGGATTACTTTTGGAACAAAATTTACATCATTATCTTAGTGATGCCAATTTGAGAACTTTTGCATATTCCACTAGTAAAAGTGTTGAAACTAATAACTATATTGATCATCTTATGATCAAATTGCAAGGAAAGGTAAAGGAGTTTAGTAGCATTTTAGGATTGCTAAAGGCGATCGATTTGTCAAGCAATAATCTGACAGGACAAATCCCAAATGGAGTTACCAATCTGCATGGATTGTTGGTACTAGACTTGTCAAACAACTCTCTAGATGGAAAAATTCCACGAGACATTGGTCAAATGACACAGCTTTTAACTTTGAATTTATCTAGAAACATGTTTTCAGGAGAGATACCACCAGCTATGTCTGAGATGACTCTACTAAATAATCTAGACATGTCATTTAATGACCTTTCTAGGAGAATACCATTGGGCACTCAACTCCAAACCTTTGACGCTTCAACATACATTGGGAATGAGGGGCTGTGTGGACGTCCCCTGCCCAAAAATTGCTCTGGAGATGAAGATTTGGGAATACCACCTGTCGGTGAGAGTGATGGTGATGGGGAAAGTACAAATGATCTTCAAAGATGGTTTTACATTGGAGGGGCCACAGGTTTTGCAAATGCATTTTGGATAGCATGTAGCACTTTACTTCTCAATCGTTGTCTCAGACATGCTTTTTTCCACTTTCATAATTTCTTGAAGGATTGGGTGTATGTAAAGGCGGCAGTGTTGTCCCAGTCGTGTGATATATGGATCGATGTGTTGGTTGAAACAAATACTGATTTGCAAACTAACAATAACAAAAGATAACTTATATTTTGTCTAACCATTGTAATGTTACAAATTCATAAGTACTTATAGGTTTCCAAATGGTATGAATGAACCATTGTAACCTTTCATCTAAAGTCATGTCTCTTCGGTGTTAATGAACCGATGCTTCTATACAATGTGATGGTTCGAACAGGTATAAGCAAACCATTGTGACTATTCGACCATCTCCAGGATTCTAACTATAATAACTAACTAACTTAACTAACAAACGGTTATTAAGTTTCTGATAAACACGTTTGGTCCTTCATGTTTCCATTCAAAGCAATGTCGAGATTATCTTGGTTCACATTCTCCTCCTTAATCTTGATTGTTGCTTTGTCCAAGGTCTTGAACTCCGAGCATTTGTCTCATAGTTGTAAACTTGAGTCTTGGTAAAGCTTTTGTTAAGATGTCTGCTCTTTGTAGTTCTCCGCTAACGTGTCCACATTTATATGACCATTCTCTACGCATTCCCGAATGAAATGATAGCGAATGTCTATATGTTTACTCCTTCCATGAAATACTGGGTTCTTTACGAGTGCTATTGCTGATACGTTGTCAACTCTGAGCGTTATCCTTTTTTCTTCAATTCCAATCAGATTACTAAGTAAACGTTTTAACCATAAGGCTAGACATGCTGCTGCAGTAGCCGCCATGAATTCTGATTCACATGATGATAGCGCCACTATCGGTTGCTTCTGAGTACACCAGGTAATAGGTGACTCTTCAAAGTAAAATACGACTCCAGTAGTTCCTTTTCCTTGATCGGTATTGATTTCATAACTACTGTCACTATAACCTGTTATCTTGCAGCCGCCTTCCTTCTTGTATATAATTCCATGTTCTTTTGTTCCTTTCACATATCGGATTACTTGTTTCACTGCCTTTAGGTGATGATCCTTCGGGTCTTGCATAAATCTGCTGAGTAGTCCGACTAAGTAACTAAGATCCGGTCTTGTATGTAATAAGTATCTTAGACTTCCAATTAAGCTTCGGTAATAAGTTGCGTCAACTGGTTCTCCATCTTCCGCCTTGACCAACTTAGTGTCGGGATCCAATGGTATCTTCGTATCATTGCTATTCGTCATACTTGTTTCTTTGATGATCTTGTTAATGTATCCAGTTTGCTTGATTGTAATCTCTCCTCCTGTCTGTGTAACTTCTATCCCAAGGTAATATGCTAGCAATCCTAAGTCGCTCATTTCAAATTTATCTTCCATCTGGGATTTGAACATGTCTATCTCTTTCTTTGGAGTGCCCGTGATTATTAAATCATATTCCAAGCTCTTGGTGCTTTTCGTAAGCCATACAAAGCTTTTGTTAGCTTGTATACTTTTCCTTGGTTTCCTTGCTGAATAAAACCTTCAGGTTGTGTAACATAGACTTCTTCCTTTAATTCTCCATGTAAAAATGCTGATTTCACATCTAAGTGGTGTACTTGCCATCCATGATATGCTGCTAGTGCTAATATTAAACGAACTGTCTCAATCCTAGCAACTGGTGCGAATACTTCATCAAAGTCTATTCCTTGTTCTTGTACATAACCTTTTGCTACTAATTTGGCTTTATATCTAATGATCTTTCCGTGTGCATCTCTCTTGGTTTTATAAACCCATTTGAGTCCTATTGCCTTCTGATTTTCTGGCAAATCTGTAAGAGTCCATGTGTGATTCTTGTTGATTGAATCTAATTCAACTTTCATGGCCTCAATCCATTTTTCATCTTTTGATGCTTCCTTGTAGTTACGGGGTTCTTCTTCAATGAAAAATAAACTTGGAGTTTCTACTTGTTGTGCATGTTGATAAATTTCATTGATATTCTTTAAACCTCGTACTGGTCTGTGATCATATCTTTCTGAGCTTCCTGATGAGCTTTCTAATGAACTAATAGTAGTTTGTCTTTCACTTTCTGAGTTGGGTTCGTAAGTGTATGTTGGTGGTGTAGTTGGTGATGCTGGATCAGGTATTGGATCTGATATTGGATCCAGTATTTGATCTTCTTCATGATACGTGTTATCTATGTTTTCTATGTTTATTGGTGTAGGATTTCCATTATCAACTTTGTCTACCACAAAACTAGCCCAAAATGTGTCTTTTGTATCCGTATCATCTTCATTCTTATCCCAATTCCACGGCTTTGTTTCCATAAACTTTACGTCCCTACTAACATCTTTCTTCTTTCTTACTGGATCATATAGCCTACAAGCTTTTGATCCTTCCTCTACTCCTAAATAAACCATCGGTATGCTTCTATCATCTAACTTCTTCAAGTGAGGTATGGTTATCTTAGCATAAGCTGTGCATCCGAATATTCTAAGGTTTTGTAGGTTCGGTTTTCTCTTGTAGAGTGCTTCATATGGTGTTTTATCTTCTAGTGCTCGTGTAGGTACCCTATTTAGAATATAAATGGCATGTTTTACTGCTTCCGCCCAAAAAGTTAAGGGTAACTTCATCGCTTTCATCATACTCCTGGTAGTTGATAACACCGTTCTATTCTTTCTTTCAACTACTCCATTTTGTTGTGGTGAGTATGGTGCTGTTAATTGTCTTGCTATTCCATTCTCTTTACAGTACTTGGTGAATTCATTTAATGTAAATTCACCACCTCTATCTGTTCTTAGCATTCTTAACATCAATCTCAACTCCATCTCAATCTTTTGTCTAAATTCCTTAAATATGTTGAAGGCTTGATCCTTAGTTGTTAGAAAATAAGCCCACATGTAACGTGTACAATCATCTACTAGTAAGAAGATGAGTTTCTTTCCGGATTGTGTTGTTGGACTTATGGGACCACAAAGATCTCCATAAACTAAGTCTAGTGGGTTCTTGGATCTGAATTTAGCTTGATTGGGAAATGGTGTTCTGCTATGTTTTCCTAGTAAACATGCATCACATACTTGTCCACTATGGTTTATTCTTGGTATTCCTTCTACTAGACCCTTTCTTGTCATCTTGCTAATATCGTCAAAGTTCAGATGACCTAATCTAGCGTGCCATAACCATGCTTGATTATTCACATTTGCTAAGAGACATATAGGTGCTTCTATCTGTAATCTAATACTGTAAAGTCTATTTTTCGACCTTTCTACCTTCATCAACAACTTCTTCTTCTTATCATACAAAGTCAGCTTGTTTCCGTCCATTATGATCTTACAACCTATTTCAGTAAGTTGTCCTAGACTAAGTATGTTGCTCTTGAGGTTTGGTATGTAGTAAACATCTGTTATCACCTTCTGCTCTTTGTTTCTACATCCTAATATTATTGAACCTCTACCCTTTATCTCTACATATGATCCATCTCCAAAACGAACGCGTCCAGTGATACTTTCGTCTATATCTTTAAAATGACTCTTCGTTCCCGTCATATGGTTGCTTGCACCATTATCTAAATACCATATGCTATCATCTGTTGTAGCATACTTTCCGGGTTGTATTTGTCCTTCATTTAACAATACTTCTTCATGTGTAGTCATTAACAGTGATGGTTCATCGTCTTCATAGATAAGGTTTGACTGTTCCTGAGTTGTTGGTTTACTTCTACATTCTTTCTGAATATGTCCATGTTTCCCGCAATTGAAACATTTTGCTTTCTTCTTCGACTCACTCCTATTCTTATTGTTCTTTTCATTGTGAGTTGGGTTTTCTCCATTCGAGTTATTTCTGTTTCCTTTATTCTGCCAGTTTCCTCGTGTGTAGTTTGATCTACCCCTATTCCTGTTGAAATGTTTCTTATGTCTAGAGTGTTCGCCTTGTGCGAATAATAGGTTATCCTGGCTTTCTGCTTGTCCTCCCTTTCGGAGTTTTATTCTTTCCTCGAATGCTTTTAACTTTCCAGTGATCTCATCTAAGGTGATATCATCTAGATCACTTGTCTGTTCTATGGATGTTACTATCTGAATGAACCTATCTGGTGTGGAGTCTAATAGTTTTCATACTAAAAGTGATTCATCCAAGGTTTTTCCTAATTCTTTTGCCTTCGTGGCATAACCATTTAGTTTATCTGTAAATGCATCCACCGTCTCTTCATCCTTCATTTGAAGGGCATTAAATCCTATCATCAGGGATTGTAATCGTGCTTGTTGCACTCTTTCTTCTCCAACGTGTCTCCTTTTCAGTGATTCCCACAGTTCTCTAGCAGTTTTACAACTTGCTACTTGTAATATCACATCCTCGGTTATTGCTTGATATAGGAGGGCAATAGTTGCCTTATTCTTCTTATCATCGGCTTGGGTGTTTTCTTTGGGTTCTATAGTCTCCCATAATCCATGTGCTTCTAATATGACCTTAATTTGTATAGCCCAAACAGTGTAGTTTGTGGTTTTGAGTTTAGGGCATTGATATTGTGTAAGCGGTGTAATGGGTTTTACTACAGTGCTATTGACGTTAGTGTCATCTCCACCCGACATTCTAGATGTGTTTATGATCTTCACTTTTGACTTATATGGGAAATCTGTTAGAATATAAGAATCATGACAATCATAAAATAGGTAAACACATATGCGGAAGCGTAGGAACATCTATAACACATAAGAGATTAACATAAATTAAATAGGAACGTACCGTGGTGATTCTAGCCCGAACAAGAATCAAAAGCAATTGTCTTTAACAATATGAAGAACCCTAATAAGGGTTTATATGAATTAGGGATCTATAGATTAACCCCTTACCGTTTTGTTAATCGATCCAAGATGTAAACAAAAGTATGTTTACACCACGTTCTTGTACACACGTACTAATAGCGATTCGATGTGAATGCTAGTTCTTGAATCACAAATAAAGCACCAAACAAAGTTTTGCTTTAATATAGGTCGAACCCTTTAATTATCTATCTGTCGAACATAAATAATAGAAGGAAGAAAGGCAATACTTGCATGCCCATGACCTGTGTATGATATGCATGCATATTAATCATATATATACATTATATATACATATGATAATAGATTCGATGCATGTGTCAGTAGATTGCATGATACCATACGAATTGTATAAAGAAAAGGTTTGGTGTCTTATTTTTTTCTGGTATCTCCTTTTTTCCGAAATCACAAAGGGTGTATTTATATAGCTTTTAGTCTTGTCCAACAAGCTATTGCTAGCACCTCTTTAAGTTTCAAAACTCGACACTCAACCCCCTCCTTTTTCCTTGTTCGACTCTATAAATATTTGTGATTTAATAATTAAATATAACTATTCATATATTAATTATTTAACATCGATTCTCATACGTAAAGTGTGCAATCCCGTGGTCTCGGGTTCGATTCTAGTCATACGAATATTAATATTTATCCACAAACTCTAACAGCTCCCACTTGGATATCTATTAATAGTGTAATGACATTGGTTAGCGTCTAGCAACACGCCAATGCCCCTAGATCAACTCGAGGAAGGTCTCCTGGAAAAACCTTTAATGATTCATCATTATTATTATTATCCTTTTGTTTCTAATACCACGTTAATAAAGATATGGATCTTAGTCATTCTTTAATTAACAATTCTGTTTCTCGTTGTTTATGATTGAGCAAGATTACCAAAACATCTGAACGTATTCCAGATAGACTTTGGGCGTGCGCACGCAAACATCTTGTCAACCCTACGAGGGGCCCAACAGTATTAAACTTCAAAACAAATTTGAAGGAACAAATTCTTTCTTGACTACAAGAATAACCCATGAACTTTGCAACACTTCTGAAAACAACCCTTATAACTCCCTGTTACGGTGAGCGGTAGATTGCTTCACAAAAATGCACTACATCCATGACTCTTATCTGGTATCTCAAGTCTGAGGATAACAAATTCATGATTTACTTACTGACAAGATCCATAAAGTAAAATCATGTAGTTGGGATAAGTCCTATATTCAATTCATCGAATATCATGTGAAATTGGTATGTCAACGCATCAATATACTTTCAAGTATATTCTTAACCAATACTCAGATTTGTCTTAGTTTAATGATATTCCCATATCATTAATCGACAATGGACAATTTAGAATAATATTAGTTATTCACGGATTTTAAACATGCAACTATAGGACACAATATATTATTAATGAAAACAAACGTACTAAGTACTTTTAATTCATTATAAATAATAATTGCTTAATGTCCTTTATCCAAATACCAAAATAGATCAATGCATGATTATACTAGTTAATGAATTTTCCTCAAGTAATAACTTGAAGACAATTATGCCTCAAGTAATGACAATCATACTTGTTGACAATGCATTATTTCATCTAACTATGATCTATCCAAATTTTGAGAATACTTCTTTCAAGAATTCAATAATTAAAATTCTTGTATGTGTAAATCCAACTATCTTGATATAGCCACATAATTTTTCATAAATGGTGTGATATCCTCAATCACCAACTTATGACAATCAAACTTTCAAACCTTTTAAAGTTTAAAGTATTCTAATTCTTTTAATGTTTAATGCAACTATGCTCTTAGTTGAGCACAACTAGTTCTCATGAAATCCTTCATGACTAGTTATTGAGTGTCATCTCAATTAAACCAGCATCATTGTATATTAAACACAATATGCTTTTTAAAATTTTCGTAAACTTAATATCCATAGTGTAATATTTAGGAGCTATTCCAGGTTGAGGATCATTATTCTAATTTCAAACATTTTCCATTAGAATATCTATTACACAAGTTATATAATAACCTTTAATTGGATATCAAATATTGTCAAATCATTTAAGCACTTAAGCATGATACAACAATAATACAATGCACATGAAAATCCTTCAGTCAAACTTAGATTTTATTCATGTACTATCTTTACAAATATGTATATCCATTTTCTAAATGATATATCATATTCTATTAGAATCATTTACCGCACATGTTTATTAAAGAATAAACTTTTGTTCCAAAGTTGTATGTTTTATTTTCTAAATCTTTCACTTACAGTTTCATTCCAAACTAAGTCTTAACATTTCACTTATATGGAATGTAACTTCTTATATGTTATACGACATATATGATTTAGTAAATCAAACATAATACTCCCACTAGCTTTCAGGAATACTTAGAAATTACCTTATTTTAATTATAAACCTAAACATAGATTTAATAATTTATCATAAGAATAATTTTCTAGATGCATGCATTTATCCATTCATGGATTATTGCACTTTGTACACTTCCAAAGATTTTCTTGAATTCATAAACTCCTTTTGATTACTTATCGTCCTCGCTCAAGTAATTATTCAAGAAGGGTTTTTGATATTCATTGTCAAATTTCATATTCATATAAATATGACAATTTACCATCTTTGTATCTTTAATGTGCTTAGAAAAGAGTATTCAATCATAGTTAATTGCTTAAGTATGATTAATAATCTTGTCATAAGACATGCATTAAGATATGTGTACAATTTTATCCATATGATTATTTCACAAGGATTTAAACCACTAGGGTTACATTATCTTTGAATAAACTCATCATCATTCTCTAACTATTAAGAATTAAGATAAACCAAATTTTCTAAATTTGAATATCTTTATGAACAGCATCTATAACATTCATATTATGAGCAATTTACCCAATTCATTATTTTGGTAATACTACATCATATAATCGTCAGTATACTCATTAAATATATGAGATATCCAAGTGGATCTATGAATGATAATTCCATCATCTTGAGGTTTATCATTTACATGGTAAGCCTCATCATGATTTTAACTAGTGTAGTTTTAGAAGATTATGTATCTTTTTAATTCTATCTTTTCAAGATAAAATACTCCCACTTGCCTTTAGCATTATATAGAATATAAGTACTTAGCAATTAGAGCAACAATCCAATTTTCTCTTTTAGGACTTTACAAATACGCATTGATAGCTCTTTGTTAATAACCTTCACATAAGTAACTTAACAAATTTAGAACTTCAATTTTAAGACTTAATGTGATTCATCACATTTCATAATTCAATAACGTCTTATTAATCTTCTAGGAGTCTAATTGAGTATATTCAAGCCATACTCAATTTCTAACCTTGATAACTTTTAGAAGAATAGAAATCATAGTTATTTTCAATCAAACAATCTAACAAGAGTTTGATTTCCTAACTGAACATACCATCTATATGTGGTATTTCAATTAGAATTAATATTGTAAGAAGATCTAACAATATATATAAGATAACCATATTCCTGTTGGCATACCTATTTACCAACTAAATCAACTTAATGGTATAATAGTATTTTCAAGCCAATTGCATGCTTTATAACCCAAGTACTTATTAATCAAGTCACTTCATGTTTATGTCTTATAAAACATAAACTTGTTATAATCCCACTATACTTTATTAATCATTGATCAACTCAATGACTTCTTGTATATGTCTTAATTAAAAGACCATAACAAGCTAACGTCTTACTTAATTATAAGTCTTGTAATACTTAGAAGACTTCATATTTATAACTATACAATAAAGTATAAACATGTATAATTAAAGTAATCATGAACACCATCATTTGGTTTCAATAATATTTTCAAGTTAACACACTACTTTATTTATTTATGTCATTCTAAGAATACATAATTATTGAAGTAGTATTATATTACTTCATGCATTTATGTCATTCCAATAATACATAAATATTAAAGCTGAAGTAGTATTTTTATTTGACACATATGTTCTAATAGATGTCTAATTTAGAAACAGTAAATTATCCATGTTGGTCTCACGCATACATGGAAATTCACCTTGTTGTTAATATTTAGTCTGCGTCTCACGTTTACTAAATTTTAACACCAAGTGTTTCTTAGATTAGATGTATTAATCTAATTAGAATTATAATCTCTTACTTTGCAGTTAAGAGAATCTTTTAAATCATATTCTTATGTGTTGTACTTTGCACATAATGAAGATTTCTCCCACTTGTGCATGGTACAACACCATGTATCATATAAACAACACGTACGCGTTTGTTAATGTGAACAATATGATTTGTGTCATTAACATAACTTAGTAGATATAGAGTTTACTCAATCAATCAAAGAAACGTACATGACTATCCTTGAAAATATTAGTGTCTATATTTGGAAAGTAATTACCTTGAGATATTCAAAAGATAATCTAAGTTACAATCAAGACAATAAGTCTTGTAACTCCCACTGAATTAGAGAATATAGTAATAATCCCTTATTCAGTAATAAAAACACAATACTCCCACTGAATTTGACAACATTGTAAATGTTTCATTAATCAGTGAAAGGAAATAGTGTACTTGTTTACTTTCCTACATCTTTTAAGAAAACCTATTCCAACAATTATATATAGGTTATAAAAGGATGTATTCTACTACATAAATGTGATTCATCACATTCCAAACTATTAACTTGAAAAAACTGGGCATGCAATTTCTTCCTGTATAGATCTACCATTCCAACAATTGTATGTAGTATCTTTAAATGGTCAAATCAAAACAACTAGATAAGATAATCTAATTCGTCTTTTACCATTTTGCAGTACTCAGTCTAGCTTCTAATTTAATAACTCATAAAGTGCAAATAATCTTACTATTAAATTTTGCTATGAGTTATGTATTTAGAATTTAGACAATTCTAATCATCCTATTATACCTTTCTCATTCATGAAAAGGATTAGGATTTAAGTCTCACACTTCTCCTAATGGAAAGAAGACTATGTTTATTCTTTTTGTAACATTGACTCTAACCAAAAACCCTAACGGGTGTAGATCAATTAAAAGAATAACATACGTTTACGGTTTTGAGTTACATTAATACATTTAAAGAATTTACAAAATTCAATTTTAGTATTTTCGATAATTTATATTTCCAAGAAAATATAATACCCAAGGTTATATTCATATAACCAACTAATTTCTTGAAAATCTAGGATCCAACTTTACATAGATTCCACCACATCAGTTGATCTGCTAGTGGTGAAAGTATAAAAGATGGTAATCTGTTGAACAATAATTGGCAAACACTTTTCCAATTCCTAGATCATTATGGGATTTACATCAAATTGATTCATCAATTTGTCATGTAAGCATGTTTCATCCCATCTCATGCCTTAAGCTCTAGGTCTCACGCATCAACTTAATTAAGTTATCTAACTTAGAAACTGCAAATTCTCCATGTGTGGTCTCACGCACACTCGGAAATTTACCTTGTCATTAAAATTTAGCCTGCGTCTCACGTTTACTAAATAATAACTTCAAGTGTTTCTTATAGTTAGATGGCATGTAACTTAAATTTTAGGGTATAAATTTTTGATGTGAAAATCAAAACATGTATAAAGATGCATGCACTCATCTTTATAACATAAGTTTTCAAAACCTTTTTATTACCAATTCGTGAAATTAATACACAAAGTTTTACTTGAGGTTTAATAAACCCTAAGATGACTTTCTACAATTATGATTTTAAAAGTAATTCGTTTAAGACATATTCAAGATTGTGATAACCAAGGCAGACTCTAAGGCTCTTTTCTAAGCCTTCAAATCACGGTTATGAATATCGTCTTAAAGGACTTAATTTTAAAAGCATATTTGTACAAAACATCAATCAAGCAAAAGTTTATGGATTCAATCTCAAAATCATGTAATAAAGTATGAATTTTGCTAGTCTCGCCTGGGAGCTGATTACTGGGCGAATCGGACCACTAGCGGCACTTAAGACCTTGCAAGATTCTTACTTTATCACTTAGGGTTTCACCATTATTAGTCCGTATTATTTTCTTTATAAAAACAACCCTTTTATTGCTTACAACAAGTCAAACTAAAACAATAAAACAAGTATCAAAGAAAATCAAAACAACCAATAATAAATAAGTGAACCAATTAGCCACATGCAATCCGTATTAGAAAAGATCCTAATAAAATCAATTCTAGGTATAATAATGCATGTAATCAACTAAGGCCTTCTCCTCTTAATGGAGGAGAGTCACATACATTGACGAATCAATTGCGTAGGCCAAAGCTAATAAACATACCACATAGCATATATAAACCGATTTTAATATGTATTGGAGTCTTCCCCAATTTAAGATCTATCTAAACATGTGAAAAATCCTAACAATTAATAACCCATGACTAACATGCATGTTTGGTCACGGATCAAAGCATAACAATTACCAATTAAGTCAAGGATACGCCCAAATAACACATAAACATGTAGGCAACCTAGGGTTTCTAATCCAATTAATTAATAAAACCACAAACCCTAATTAGGGTTCATGGAATAAATCGACCCCCCCCCCAAAAAAAAATTAGGGTTAGGGTTTCGAAAAAATTAAAAAAACAAAACCCTAGATCCAAAACATATATCTAAAACAATCAAAATTCGTTTTTTATGTGTTTTATGCAATCAATTACATGTTATAGCAAGCTCGTGATACCACTGTTAGAATATAAGAATCATGACAATCATAAAATAGGTAAACACATATGCGGAAGCGTAGGAACATCTATAACACATAAGAGATTAACATAAATTAAATAGGAACGTACCGTGGTGATTCTAGCCCGAACAAGAATCAAAAGCAATTGTCTTTAACAATATGAAGAACCCTAATAAGGGTTTATATGAATTAGGGATCTATAGATTAACCCCTTACCGTTTTATTAATCGATCCAAGATGTAAACAAAAGTATGTTTACACCACGTTCTTGTACACACGTACTAATAGCGATTCGATGTGAATGCTAGTTCTTGAATCACAAATAAAGCACCAAACAAAGTTTTGCTTTAATATAGGTCGAACCCTTTAATTATCTATCTGTCGAACATAAATAATAGAAGGAAGAAAGGCAATACTTGCATGCCCATGACCTGTGTATGATATGCATGCATATTAATCATATATATACATTATATATACATATGATAATAGATTCGATGCATGTGTCAGTAGATTGCATGATACCATACGAATTGTATAAAGAAAAGGTTTGGTGTCTTATTTTTTTCTGGTATCTCCTTTTTTCCGAAATCACAAAGGGTGTATTTATATAGCTTTTAGTCTTGTCCAACAAGCTATTGCTAGCACCTCTTTAAGTTTCAAAACTCGACATTCAACCCCCTCCTTTTTCCTTGTTCGACTCTATAAATATTTGTGATTTAATAATTAAATATAACTATTCATATATTAATTATTTAACATCGATTCTCATACGTAAAGTGTGCAATCCCGTGGTCTCGGGTTCGATTCTAGTCATACGAATATTAATATTTATCCACAAACTCTAACAAAATCTAACTAGTATGGTATAACCTTACTACTACGGGGAATAGAAATAGTTATCCGGGAATCCTAGTAATACGGGGATCAAATATAGTTCTCGGGATTTCTTAATAATGAATATCTATACTATAAATGTATAAATGAAATCCAATAATGATAACGTGACCTCGTATGTTTTGCGTTCCCACTTGTGTGTCGATACTTTGAATTATATCAACCAAGTACTATTCTTTCCTCGTCTCCATTCAAATTCAAATCTGGTTGTCGAGTTTATTAACCAAATTTCCACGTTGTTCCTTTTCTTCTTGACTTGGTTCCTACTACTTTGCCTCGTACCCTTGTTATGTATCGGCTTACTCCAAAAATTCTACTCGAATTGAATTTCTGGCCACGATCAACCTTCAGAATTGTTGTCGTTGTTTTCTTATTCCAAGTCTCCTCTCGGTAAAAAAATTAATACCGTAGCAAATTGTTTTGCTTTTCTACTTCTTTTAGTACTCGTAGTACCAAAATCAACAAATCAACGTCTAAACAAATTTCTTTGTTTGTCGTTCCTGCTATTGCTTGCTTCTTTGCAACCGTTGCTCTCACAATACTCCTTCTCGTTTTTTTTGTCCACACCGTTTATCAACAACACCTAATACCTAGTCGGTATTCTTTCTTTTGTGAAGTGAGTGATCAATTCGCTTCAGTAATCTTCAGACTTGTTGTTGCTTCTTGTATTGCCAACGTGCCTACTCTTTGTATATATGTATGTATGTACCGGTATCTTTCTCTTATTCCAAGCAATGCCTATTTGTTTTTTTTTCTTCTTTCTGTTTCTGCGCGCTTCTTCTTTCTTGCGTACCAAGTTTGTACACAATCTTTCTCGACGTCTAATCTTCTCCCTTGTTGTGTTGTAGTAGAGAACACACAAGTACGTTTCTTGTTGTAAATTTAACAAGAAAATCTTCCAAATTTCTGGTTTTGCTGTGGCGTACGAATCACAACAAACCAAAGTACCAAAGTTTCTGAATGGTAACCTTTTGTTTGCAAATTTCGACACAAAGAAAAATGTATACGGTTTTTCTTATGTCCCTAAGTTATCTATGCAACCTTTCTTATGTTAACAAGGATCAAAGGTTTGTGTTATTTTGTGGTCGTGGGTTTCTGTGTTTGGGTTTCTGGTTTCTGTATCTCGATGCAATAGTTTCTGGATTTCTGGGTTTGTTTACTGGTTGTAACGAGATATCCAACAAGGCTCTAGATGCCAAATGTTCTCCCAGTCGTGTGATATATGGATCGATGTGTTGGTTGAAACAAATACTGATTTGCAAACTAATAATAACAAAAGATAACTTATATTTTGTCTAACCATTGTAATGTTACAAATTCATAAGTACTTATAGGTTTCCAAATGGTATGAATGAACCATTGTAACCTTTCATCTAAAGTCATGTCTATTCGGTGTTAATGAACCGATGCTTCTATACAATGTGATGGTTCGAACAGGTATAAGCCAACCATTGTGACTATTCGACCATCTCCAGGATTCTAACTATAATAACTAACTAACTTAACTAACAAACGGTTATTAAGTTTCTGATAAACACGTTTGGTCCTTCATGTTTCCATTCAAAGCAATGTCGAGATTATCTTGGTTCACAGGCAGTGCTCATTAATGCAAAATTCCGAAGGGCTGCACGTGCATAGTGGTACATGTTTTGAAGTTTCTTTCTTTAGCACTTATAGTTGTAAGCTTTTTATGTGCTTTTCCTATACTTATTATTGTTCTTATTATGTTGGTAGAGATAATGTATTGTAATATCATGCTTCGCAGTTGTATTTGTACAGGGGTTTTTAAGGCCCCGTTATTATTAAAAGTACCACTAACACCATGGGTGGCCATTTCTCCGCATTGTGTAAAATCTGTTAACAAAAGTTAGTGCATGATGATTGTTCGTGTGTGCAAAATAGAGTTGTTGTTGTTGGCATAACAGAACTGTTGATCTCAAACACACTTACAAAAGAGGGCTTAAAACAATGAGTCCTGCAAACAGCTTTTTTGGCTAAAAGTCCATTGTTGTATTGATTAAATTTTGAATGGTTGATGAGCCACCTTGGCTGTAATTAATTGTCAAAAACAATCATTGAATGTTTAAAACAAATTGGACGTTGATGTTGGGATTCGAATGAGATTTTGCTCGATAATCTCTGAGTTAAACATGCATTTATCCTCTGCATAAAACTAGTAGCATGTACAGATAGAAGTATCAATTTGTACGGATGCAATTAACAATATCAATATTCGAGCTAAGCCTAATACTTTTTAGATGATCTTACGTCACTTAGCTAAGTCAATTGATGGTTTTATACTGCCATACTGGTGCTTTTGCTGTTTATGTAAAACAGTGAAAGGGGTCATGCTCGTTGAATAATGGCAACGGGCCGGGCTGCACAAATATAGTTGTTTGTACTTCATTATTCTTTTTAACTTATTAAATTCTTGTATCAATGTAATGTATAAGCACGAGATCCAAATGTACTTACGGGAAGAATTCCGGGAAGAATTTTCAACGTTTCCATGATTTCAGGTTTTCTAACCACTAATACTGAGTATGTGAAACAGAGCTATTCTGCTGTTATATTGAACGTGTGGCTGAATTTATATCAATCCGGTGACCTACATGAATATAAGACACAGGTGGAACAACTACAAACTTGCGGGAATTATAAGACCCACACTCTTTAAAGCTTGCTTATTACCAAAATAATACGTCTATTATGAGTTACTTTCTACGTATTTGTGCCCGAAAAGTATTAACGCATGTAAATTGTAAACAAGACGCTATTTATTCATTTTATTCATATGTGAAGTTTGTTTAAACTTTTAGTAGAACAATTACTTCTTCCTTCCCTATTAAATAAATTTCATATTAAATTCTAATCTTGACCATTCAAAAGTCTAAGCTTCATATTTCTGTAATATAAAACTCAAAACAATAAGAAAGGCGGACACCAGAAAATTTTCGCCACTCTTGGTGT